>DWMG01002876.1:0-12602 GCA_018244855.1 Elbella merops
TGGCCAGCGTGGCAGACTATGGCCTTAACCCTCTCAATATGAGAGGAGACCCGTATTCCAATAGTGGAATTGTAATGGGTTAAAAAAAAAGAAAAAAAAAATGGAAAAAACAAAATTAACAAACGACTGTTGATAAATCAACCCTACAACTCTTAAAACTCACTTTACCTCAAAAAAAGATTTGACTTATCGCTAAGTCGCGCCTAAGACGCTTGACTTCAATATAATGAAGATTGAGATGATTGAAATCGTAACGTAAGTTTAGTAAGTTTCGTATATTCTATGAATAATATTTTTTAGATTTTCTTTTAATAAAGAATTTTTGGCCTGGCCGTTGGTGCAGCGGTATATATCATAAGCTTCTACATGATATAAATAGTAAATTGTCATGAATTGATGCATTTAATTTGATTTAAAATCTGATTGTCTTCTTTATATAGCAATTTAAAAAAAGCTTTAAAAGCGTTAAAACGTCTTTCAAAATTTACTTATGATGTTATATTTTGTGCGTGACTTTTTGTTTTCCAAATGTATGTAGAAGCTGGCAAAGTTTCGCAAGCTTCAACTCTATGACACAAAACACACATTCCATTGACATCCCATACCGTAAACAGACCCCACATTTTTATGGTTTTCTTCAGGTCCCTGCTGAAAAATTTCAATAGAAAATTTTCTATAAGTGGGTGTGATAGAATTCGTTGATAGTATTAATATTTTATGAAATGTCGTAATGTGATGGACGAGACACAATTTCTTAATATTATTCTGCCGTACACACTCAAAGGGATTTCTGATTTATTGTGTCCCGCTTGTTATTATGCCCCGATGACTCGCGTTCTTTTCATATCCATTGAAGTGACATTATTGATTGGTGGATGTTCGGGATGTTCAGATGTAGGCGTTCGTAAATCCCGAATAATAAGTAATGGTGAACAGGCATGTCCGGGGCGGCATGGCCATTTTATTTCCACTGACATAACGCTCATTAATAGTTACGTATTTTCTTTTTTTATTAAACAACTTATGTGCAAAAATTTAGAAAAACTTTAAAAACAATATTTAGTGATTGAAGAATATATGGAGATCAGAAAGTTGGCTGAGAGGACGTAAATAATACTTTTCAGAGGTTTTTTTCACAAACATATCCAAATTTGCAAACGTAGCAACAACAATTGATAACGTTCTTGCACATGAATTTCGATTTGAAATTCAAGCGCGATGGGATTCATTGACGCGTCTCGTCCGAGGCGGGTAAACAAAATCATACAACAAATACTGGGGAACACCTTCAAAATTAGAATAGCGAGCATGAAAACAACGTGAATTATTCTCAAAATTACCATATCGTGGATTCAAATAAATCACTAGCACAATTAACAGCAGCGTGCAAACGAGCCTGTCATGATGAAATGTTCGAATTACACCCGTTTAGACGCTGTGAACAGATTATGAGCGGCCCGCGCCCGCCGGGGAGCCGCTTATCGCGGCCCGTCCCCAGCCGAAACATATTAAATGTCCTTTGAGATGATAAATGTGCGATGTGGTCGGAACACACGTCGCGGAGCTCGCGCCTCGCCTCCCTGCTAATAAACGACTGTCGATGATTGGCAGTTAGGCGGCCGACTGCCCGTTCTCAGTTAGCCTCTTTTTGCGGCCTACTGATATTCCCAATATCAAACAGAACGAAAACTATTATTGCTAAACCGGTTCAAATAAGCTATTTTGACTGGTTTATCGTCATTTGATTTAAAATCATTGTGGTGCGGCGGCATTGTGTCTAACAAAGTATTTTTATGTATAGACTCATAAATTGTACAGACCATTAAATTTTGTTTCTATGGGAGACTATCCTGGGATATTTGTCGGATTAATATCTCTTCCAGACGTTTTACAGAATTTTTCCTTTCATTATTTCTTAAGATTGAACTGCATTTCAATATTTTAAATCTTGTTATTCAACATTTTATTTCTTAATATTTGTATATTTGTAACACATCTAACCCTATCAATAGACTGTGTTAGGTGTTAGTGAAATAGAACTCATAGAATGTTTTTGAACTACATTCATTTGTCATTCCGAATCAGACTGGTGTAAATTATTAGTTTCTGAATTAAGAAAACAAACAATATTTCAGTCCACAATCGATTAATAAAATAGCATCAGAAGACACAAAAAAACGATATCTAATAAATTTTATTCTAATTGTTTCCAAAAGTATGGCGTGATGTGCTCCAGGATTGCCACGGTTGTATTATAAATATGTACGTCTCCAGCGGGGGGACGTAAAAGGGTTGTGGCCATTGAAATATTGATTTTTACTTCAACAACAGGTTTTTTATTGTAAAATTTCATTTTCAACATCCCTTCTATAACTTAATTACTCTTTGATTTCCTAAAATTAAATAAATAGATAATAAACAAGTGGACCATAATAGAAGTCTTCGTTGTAGGCGATAATTAAATTCTGGATGTAAATAAATTCGGATTCCACTTGGGACTTTGTCACACCAGTTCAAATAAATCACTTTATAAACACCAACGTGGCGATGAGAAATACCAATTTCACTTCATTGTAGTCGGGCACTTGTCCAGTGAGGAGTGCAACATTTAATCGCTATCTCCGCAATATTTATTGCCGTTGTGTCTGTATCTACTGTGCCGAAGGACCGCCGCGAGACACAGGAACGACGTGTAGGTAGTGTCCGTACTGCTACATGATAATAAATCAGAGGATTTCACACACTTGAATGGCCCGTCCGAGGTGAAAAAAAGACTTTAATACGCAATCCATACGAGCCTTACAGAGAGACTGGCATGTTATGGGCACTTGCTTCATATTGCAAAGGTAGAAAACGTCCGAAAATGGCGGTCGTTCCGTGGCCAGATACAAGGATAACGATTCTATTAAACACTATAATCGATTGTTGACGACTCTTAACGCGCATTATGTTATATTTATTGACTGTTACTTTTACGACTGTCGCGGGATACTGGGACCCATTCTGTACGCTGTGGGATATAAAATCCTAACCCCTGCTTTGTAGAACATTCTAGTGTTTTCGGGTAATAAAATTACATGCTGTAAGTAAATTTTATTTACGACGTGGATCTTTTCGTCGCATGGTTTCACTAAACTATCTGATAAATGTAATAGATACGAGAATTGAAAGCTTAAATGTGTGTAAAAGTTTAATGTTAAAGAAATATTTTTAATAAAAAGATAATAACTATAGAAAAAATCGTCTCACAAGAGAATCTGAACGGTACCCGTATACCATAATACCTAATACATATATACCATAAGAGCTTTTGTAAAGGACGTTCAAGGACGGGATCCTGCGTGGGATACAAATATTTTCTTACAAATCTATCTAATAGGTATCTAGCATGAAAATTTGACAAAAACTTGTGTGTGATTTATTACTTTATTTTGATTGTTGTCGCGAGAAAAATGTAATTTATTGGCTAATCGTCAAGTAATAAGTTCTTATCTAATAATTTTAACAAAGTTGTGACAACTAAATTTAAGATGGTTACGATAATGTACTATTGGAAAAGATATTAGGTTCGGCTGAAAATAATATAAACCTTTAAACTTACTATGAAATTCGTGAAATGTTCGCCCTAAAACAATTTCTACAGAGATTTACATTTATATATGGAATAATAGAAGTTTAAAACGATTCCTACCACGTAACCCTTAGGGCTAGGGAGTTCTGCAGGTTTTGTATTCACTTCATGTCGTATGTTTCAATTTGTCGTGGCATTAACTGGCTCAACGCACGATAATAAAACCGGTGCAAGTGATGTATGTACCCAATTTATCTTTTCGTTCGTAAAATGATCCCTCATAGTGTTCAACGTTCCGCTGACTTATTGAATGCAGTAGACTCCCTTTAAATACAAGTTAACTTTTATATGTGTTTACGTATGAATGTATACAATTGATGAAATTCAATATCTTTTTGATCTTATCAATAGCGATTTGATTAAGAACAAGTGATTATGTAATCCTTTTGTTTAAAAAGAAAGTGAGATTTGCAGAAACTGTTTCCAAAGCGAGGAGGTAAGATACGTATGTTATTGGAGTCCATCCAAATCGGCATGTAGCTGGAATATCTCGGTGAAAGCTAACAAATATACACGAAGAACTTTAAGTTGACTTTTAGAAAGGTATTTGTTAAGCTTCTTACTCTTGGTCCAAATAATTGGTTCCAACAGCCAACGGTACAAACGAGAAAGTTATAAATAATGGATAGATAATTTATTATTGAGTTTGAAGCTTGCGGTCGAAGGGACCACACTTAAAGTATAATTATATGTTACCAACAAATGTGCGTTACGTTAAAGATGAATTACAATATGATAACGGTGAAAAAGATTTCCGTGTTTGGTGTTTACACGCTTACTCGTAACTTCACCAACCTGCTTGCATTTGTACTTCCGGACCGAAGCGCTTGACGATTTCCACAGCGAGGATTGCGGCGGCCTGGTGGAGTCCATGGGCCAACATCTGCGCAATCGTAGCAGCCGCCGCTACACCCCAACCCCAGCCCCCTTCGGGGTAGTAATGTCGCGTGAGGGTCAAGAGTTGGCGCGGGTCGAGCTTGGGCTGGCGCGCGGGCGCTCCGCCGCCGCTCGCCTCCAGCACCAGGGGTAACGACCTGGTGCGCAGCAGCGGCGCGCCACCCGACGACCATGACTCTTCCATCAAAGCGTGCGCGCATGGTGCGCAGCCCGCATCACCGCTCCGGGGGCACTCCTCCACTCATGTCCGCTCACACATCGCTCTCGAGCCACTGCGTCGCTTTACCGATATTGTTGGGCGCCGTCACACAGTTTCATTAGATATAGGTACACCTACATGTAAATAGGAGGCTCACTATTCAAAATCGTAACATACGTTATTTAGGGAGCACGAGTTGGCAACTGATAGGATAAGACCGTTTAAGGAATAAATCCTTATCCAGTATAATGTTATACGTGCGAAAAGAGCTCTGTTCACATCGATACCACTGAGCACATTAACATTTGATATAAAGATAGTTTGATCCTTGAGATAGTACAAAGACTACTAAAGTCTTCTAAGAATACCCTTCTTTTATCAATTCCTAATATAAATACATAAGGCCCTTGAAATTGTATACGAATTATTTAGTTGTCGAAACGAGATGTCAAAAAATATAATCAGAGCTCATGAACATGACAAAATGGTAGACATGAAATAATAGTCTGATTCTTAGCCCAGTCTAAATATAGCCATTTTCTATTTGCTGGAGGTGTTCGATATGAGAAAAGTGAACAAATACTGATTCAATAAATAATAATTTGACATTTCTATCAGTTGAATGTAATAACATCTAGTAAGCATTTGCCGACGAAATAGAATCGTAGAAAAACCGAATCGTGTCTCGGCCGCGTAAGTCTCTCTAGACTCGATGTCTGCAGCTACGCACTGAATCTTGTCGGACCATTTAATTGATGAGTGATCACCGCGCCAGGCTAACGACTGATGTAATATGCCGATGACGTTCATCAGACTTTGGTGCTTCCACCCGATGCGCCCTATTTAGTCTCTCCCGAGTGCATACAAATCGTAACAACGTAACAATACGCCTGTAATCCCCGAAGAGGTAGGCGGAGGTGTTTCTACACTTAAAGTAATTTATGATAAGCGTAACTTCAAGTAACTGATGAAAAGCGTACGTAGGAAACTTTGTTATAATGTTTTTAACGTTTAGAACTTTTAAAAGGGAAATGAAAACATCAAACAAACGTATCGGCCGAAAATTAGATTCAAAGGGTCTGCTCGACTCAGGGTCTAACCAAATCTACGAGTCATGTAATTCTTGTCATGAGCAAACCAAATTTATTTGTACGTGAACTAAATATTAAGTCAAAATTTTAAAAAGCAACGTTAACGAATATTTATATTGATCAGCTAAGTTATTTGCTTCCAGAATGAAAAAATGATTATATACGTATACTGACAATCTCCGCCGAGACCTCCCTGCAATCAGCGGGAGCTTATGATGAAGGACCTCTTATAAGTTCGAAAGTGGTCAGGCTATTCCGAAAAACGAAAACTTAACTCACAACTTGCTAAATAGGTATATAATGTATTTAAAAACTTACGAGACATTTAACAGTAAAATAAAAAAAATGAAAGCGAAGGCTGTGTTCCCATAATGTACTGTAAAGCGGTAAAACATGTGGTTAAGCACAAAGATACGTCCTTGTGAATACTGCGACATAATGTTAAAATAAATAGTGAGCGTAGGTTTTTATCTTTTTTATTCTACGTGATAATTAAATCTTTGCAAGCTTTAAAGTTTATTAATTTTTTTCTTCTACAAACCGAGAAGTTTGCGAGGAAAGTTTTATAGCTGATGATGCCTTTTTCGGCGAGTTGTTTTATTTTGTTATCAACAAAACGGGTCCGTGTAGTGAAATAGGGCAGGCCGAAGGATCCGCTCGTTTCTACATCGTTATGTGCCAGATATAACTCCTTAAATGGAGTGGAAATCGTGAAAATGTCTCTGATGTAGGCCTGAGTTGAAATTGCGACGCGAGATGATAGAGTCGTTTTACGAGATTGACAAAATGATAATCCTACGTGACTTAGCGAGATTCCTTTACCAATACATAAGTAGGACTTTTTAGAAAGATGAAGATTTTGTAAATACACTGATTGATTTAGAAGTCATTTGAAAGATACAGGATGCAATAACGGAGGCTTGATTTATATGCTTGTATTGTATTTCTATTCTAATCATTCTAATATGAGTACGACCGTTATTCCACTTTTTGCAGTGACCGCTTGAAACAATGCTAACATATGTAAACATTTATGTTTTTTCAACAGTGAAATAAGATCTTGTTACGGTCCAGCCAGTCAACAAGTTAACCTATAAACAGACAGCCAATCGATACTACACGGACGGCAACTTGTTTGTTGTTTATAATTTATTGCTAAACATCCCGGAGTCAATGTAACTTGTCGTTACTTAAGTATTTGCTTCGAAGTTTCGTAGTGACGAAAGAGATTCACTGGCTACTGTCTTTCCGATAAAATATTGCTAATTTCAGATTTTGTCGTTAAGTTTACGAGCATAACATGAGTTATCGTTAGTGAAAGTATATTTACATTTTTGTCAAAGGACAAGAGTGTTGGTATAATTTACGTTAAGCGTCGGCTGTCCGCGGCAGCGTCAGGGAAGTGCACGTTAAACAACCCGACAGGGGATGGACCGTTATTTATCCTGCTTCGAGATAAAAACTGTGCGTAACCCTCGTACTACTCACACTATTTTTCATCGTTGTACGCAACTTTGTATTAAATCATGCATATGTATGTGGCCTACGTGCGGCTAAATGTAATTAAAATTTCATAAAATATTAATATTTGCATGTTAAATATAGGCCCACGAGCAAAGTACGGTATATAATACTCATTAATCTTCAACCGTGACAGTTTACAGGACGGAGCTTTTAATTATATTGCGGTTCCTTGAAAATTATTTTTTATCCGAATGTTTAATTCGACAGGTTTCGTAGCGCGCTCTATAGGGCAATTCATTAACAACTTTTCTGGTTTCTTTATTAATATGAGCGCTTGTGATGGTCGGCGGGCGAGTGCGGGCATGATGTATTAATAAATAATTATACAGAGTGGTTACCAAAATACACCGTAAGACGTCTTCTTTGTATTTATTCTAATTTTTGAAACTATGTACTTTTTGATAGAAAGAATTTGCGCGCTTACTCAAATAATTTTAAAACCTTAAGCAATATAATGAAAACCTTAAGGAATATAATTTTCGGTAAAATAATCCACATAGCTAAATAATATAAATAAACACGTAAATTAGATAATTGTGAAATTTCGATATTTAATCATTTTGTTACGTGAAATGGATAATGTTTACCAAATTGTGTTCCACTAATACGGTAAGTAATTATATTACAAACTATCATCGTAATCGGCTTATATTTACAAGTTCCCCCAGGATTCGTTGTGTTGTTTGAACGTACTGAAAATCGAGCGAAATGAAGAGAACCCATTTGGGCTGTGGAGACGGCGACTGGCCTCAATATCAATGCATGGAAGGATATTGAAAGGTCGTTTAACTTAAGAGTTTTGATAACATATGTTTATACGATAAATAAAATATTTAATGCCTGCCTGCCTGACTGCCTCGTTGGTCGTGTTGGTTGCAAGTGCGAGTGCCGATCGGGAGGTTCCGCGTTCGATTCCCAGGTCGAACATTACAACATTTTCTAATTTAGATTTTCTAGTAGTGGTTCGGAGTCTGGATATGTGCCCGATCCATGGCAATAGGCTCACCACCTATTCCATAGTGGGACGTAAACGTAACCGGGGAAACGTGGGAGTGTTCTGCATTCGTCTGCCTACCTCTTTACATGGGATTACAGGCGTGAAGTTACGTTTGAAGTTACGTATGAAAAGTTCTAAAATGGACTGTTTCGGTGATATAGATTTTTAGTACAATGTTGAGCTCGCATATATATGTATAGCCAAGTATTTTGAATAGCGCTTAGCGTAAGTTAGTTGACTATCCGTCCAGGCCTATTTAAACAAAACAAGGGAAAACCTAAAAACTCTGTTAAGCTTTAAATTAGTTCATTACAAGTTTATTTTATACATAGAGTTCGAATTCTGAGTAAAACTTGGTGTAAACCTTTAAGAAATGTCGATTTTTTAAATTATATTTTTCTTCATTTTCATTAAACCTGTTTATAGTTCCAATATTGGACATTCTCATTTTCTCCTGGAGCTCCTCTCAGAATTAAAATATAGTTTTAGATTTACTTAGGGCGCTATTCTCGCCAAGTGCGGGTTGGTAAAACGCGTTAGTGAACTTCATGGATAAATAATGCGTGCAGGTTTTCTAAGTCTTTTTCCTTTATCATTACAAGATCATTACATATTAATCGTAATTGTCATGTGAGACAGTGACAGCTATATCTCTTTCTGCGCACGGCGTGATACCGCCCGTTTTAAAATTGGATTCGTTCGGAAATTGTAACCTTACGAACTAGGTAAATACTTTTTACTTACAAATACTTTAAGTATAGACTTAGATACAGATTACGTACCTATTGATGTAGGTATTTCGTTAGGATCTCAATATAATGGTGTAGATAAAACATTATTTTATTTTATATATTATTAGTGTAGTGCTAGTGGTTTAGATCTCAGCCTTCTAGTCTGGGCACTGCTGTTAAAATCATGGGACGCGTTTCTAATATTGCAAAGGTGTTTTTTTATGACTAGGCACAATTGTAAACGTAATAATTATGATTAACCTTCACACATTAAAAGTTTTTCGTAATTTTTTCTGAAGAGTCTGATCTCTGCCAAGGCTCACTGCGTCAGCATTGCAGCCTACAGCTTGTTAATTTAACTTCTTTGTATATTTTAAGGGGTCCTTTGTTTAACGGTGGTACGAAAAAGGGGTTACTGACAATGATTACCTTGACGAATTGGCAGGCGATAGGCTAGTTCTGAATTGCCTTATGCTTTCACTTTGAAAGCTGAACTAATTCGTAAATTACTAATTATTGAAATTGAATAAGCTAGTACGCTAGTTTATCATGTATTATGCACTGATCCTTTAGTCCGGCAATTAGAGAACTTAAAGGTGAGTTGAAGGTTGTAGGTACGATTCCCCACCCGTTACAAATATTTTTTTGGCGAGTATCACTGTTTGTTTTGTGTTTAGGGTTAAAATTATCTATATAAGAAGGTATTTAAAAATGGTAGTATATAGTTTAAAGCTGTCTCTTTTTATGTGAAAATGAGCAGACAGCAAACAACAGCAAACAGCAGACAGCCGTATTAAAGGGTCGCTGTCGCCCATGGACAAATGTAAATCCATTTGGAATAGGACGCTTGAACTGTTACTGTCAGTTAGCTTACTTAATATCATTAGTTTTGTTAAAGTTAATAACTTTGGTCTAGTTAGTATTGATCAGTATGATTAGGTACAATCGGTGTTCCTTAGTATTCGACTGACACGGGCTTTATCTAACTTGGCATCATAGGATCGTGTGTGAGATGTCTCAAGATCAAAAGACATACTTTTGCTTATTGTTAATTTTTTACCGTCATCACACAGGAAAAGAAATGAGAATCTAAAAGCGGCACGTTACTAATATGATTTATGTTAAAATCAATGCCAATATAAATTATTATCGACTTCCGTGGTTGGTTTTGGAAACTGCTTTTTTTTTGGAACAATGTTGATTTTACTTCCCATTCATGCTGTATGCTTATTGCCACAAGTCATATACTCGTGTGCAAGTAGGTCGCCAGCTATTGGGCATTATATGCGCTCATCGCGAGCCTATGTAGTTTTACAATACCGATATTATTCATTGTTCTCCTATGTGGTGTGTAATGAAGTATTTTGTGTCGTTTACGTAACATCACGCCTGTAATCCGTGAATATGTAACCAGAGTAGTGTAGTACACTAGCATGTTAGATCAGTTAGGTTTACAGCTCATGGGGTAGGGGGCGAGCCTATTGCCATACACGGTGCACAAGTGCAGACTCTGAATCGCTACTAGGAATTTAAGGTAGAACAAAATTTTATGTAGAAATATCCAATTTTATTCGGACTTGGGTTCGAACCCAAGACCTCTCGATAAGCCGTCGCGCTTGCAATCATTTTACCTAAGAGACAGTCGATTTTATGTGTCGTGTACGTTGCTGATTTATGAACCCATTGTCTTCTTATCTATAAGTAAATGTCTTCAAAATTAACCTTTGCTTCTCCTTTGACTTGATTTTTTAACTTGATCTGAAATAGTATAATTGTTATTTGGATGATTTTATCATTGCAGAAAATAGTGCAAAAATAATGTATAACCTGCTCATCAACATCAGCCTATCTCTGTCCACTGCTGGACATAGGCCTCCCCAAAAGGGGGTTTATTCCCGTAATCTCCACGTCGGGCATGCGAGTTGGAGATCGCTGGGCACGGCTTTTTGCACTGCCCGTGCTGCTGCTTATCGGCATCCAGGGCATTTAGGCGTACCTATTTGGGCTGTGCTACACCCCAATCAGCCGGTCGCCAGAGCCTCGTCTGATATAGCAGGGTGTACCACGTGCAGATGAGGTTGACTTGGGCTCCTGAGATGGTGGTTGGAGGCCCTTACACCCCGTATAACCTACTAAATGTTACAATTTTGCTGACATAAAATGTGATCTAATTGAAAAATAAAAGAATACATTATGAGCTAATCATAGCATAAAGATTGTAAGGTCTGTAAACTGTTAATATGTATTTATAATAAATTCCATGTTATTAGTAACCTGTTGCATTAAAATCTCTTATCATTCATTGACACTCAACAATGTTGCTAAATACAACAGATATAAAACGTAAATAGAACAAGAACTGCCAAGAAGACAAGGGTGTAGTACGCGCGAGACAGGAAGGTCACATCCATTAACCTCTGACTCACCGACTTCGTGCTGGAAATTGCACATACAGAGATAAATGTAGTATAACCGTATCCTTGGTGTGTTTATCTGACTGATAAAATTTTTTTGCCAATAATATAATAATAACAGTATTGGTTTTCGAAAATGAGGATGTTGCTGTGACAAATGATGATTTACTTTTGGTTTTTATTTCGTTGTGATTGTTCATTATCTTATGGCAATAGACTCACCCCCTTTTCCATATATTGGTGAATGGTGGGCGTGTTACACTCCTCTGTCTGTCCCTCGGGTAAATTCATGCATGATGTTATGTCCACTCGCATATATAATTTTATGGTTGCAACGTACAATCACAATCTGGGTATTCCCTACAGGCCTATTTTTGTTTGCATTAAAAATTTATCATTCAATGTGCCTAATACACTTTGCAATACCATTTATGATGCTGTCATATGTATGTCTGTACCTACATGTTGTCACGCATACTTCTGTAGGGTTTTCAGAAATTAAGGATTTCCACCTCCTACAGTTCTGAAAAACATATTAGTTCTTTTTACTTTTATTGAGATCGTCATATGTGATCGTTAGTAGAAATACTCTTTACCTGACCATCTTTTGAGGCGCTTCTAATTTTTCTACACTTATATCGAACTGTTCCGATTTTTTCATTCACACTCGACTTACAGATCTGTTTCGTAATCCTATAATAATATTATTTATTCTTTCTACTTTCTCCAGCCAAATAATGATTCCTTTTGAAATTCTTGCCTCTACATCTGGTTTCACATTACACCATATTCCAAGGGCATAATCACCAACCATCGCGATACCGTGCTAAAACATAAGTGGAAAAAAAAATTAACATATTTTTAAATTATTTCAAGGAAGCACACTATTCTTATTTATCTTATCATCATCATCCTCAACCTCGGTCACTTCCACTGTTGGTTCACGAGGGTCATTTCAACTGTTGGTCCTAAGTTTCTTTTCATATTGGGAAAGGCTAAAGCCAGTTATAATTCTAATTTATCGCTAATATTTTCTTCTCGTTATTTGTCTAGGGACGCGTTAGGTATACATTTATGAGGTCTATCGTCGGGACGCATACTGATTACGTGGGCGGGGT
>DWMG01002877.1:0-12600 GCA_018244855.1 Elbella merops
CAGTGAGTAATCCTCTTTTGAGTTTCCACAATCTGGTTTCTCAGATATTTCCGCGAGGCTTAGAGCATACTGCACCACGCTACTCCAGTGCAGACTGATGCCGATATAGCATTAGTATTGTTATGTATATTCTAGGATTACTTTTGATTTGATGCGCTGCGTTGGCGTCTTGGCCGTTCCGTGGTCGTCTTCACCTTGCAGTCCTACACGCACGGCCATTTCGTATCGAATTTCACAACAAAAACAGCTATATAATTATAAAATTAATCATACATGTGACTTGTTTTGGCGCACATCCTACCTTCTATAAGTAATAACAATAAAAACTTAGTTAATTAAAATTTTAACATATCATCATCAGTCTATTTCAGACCACTGTTGGTCACAGACCTCCCCAAAGCGCGCCGTCGCCGCGTCCTTTTCTCGGCTTGCCGTTTATATATAAGTATATAAAAATCAATGTAATATACATATCGCTCAATTGGGACTAGAGTATAATATGTGCAAAACACTATCATTCAGAAAACAATTCAGAAAGTTTAAAAACAAAATTATCCTATAATTATTATAATATTCATACAATAATTATGATTTCATTTTGAACTGTTTTTGAAAGATAGCGTGTTTAACATATTACACTAGCCGCAAATGAGCGATATGTTGTCTACCAATGTCCCCATAACAATACTCCTAAAATAAACCCTTTCATAGAAAAAAAATATGCGTCAGTACATTACGAGTAGGCCATTATAATCCGTCTGAGTCACTGCTCCGATACAACAGGCACTTATAATATTCATCATCCAGCGGCCAGCCCGCTCGCGGCCCTCCGCTACGTAATTAATCAACTGCTCGGCCACGGTTTGTTAAGCCTTAGCAGAGTTATTTACCCCTTTTTATATCTTTTTGAAAAAAGATATCCGCTATTGTTAACGTTATCGTCTTCTCATCTTTTTTAATTAAAATCTCGCAAAATGATTCTTCAAATTCAGTTCGTACTCCGAATTCTTTTCTAAACATCTTCATAGAATATTTCTTTGTTATTTGAACGCTTGATGGCGATGCGCTTTGTCAAGCATAAGTAAAACTCTGGGAGAGTTTTGAAACAATCAATGTTCTC
This sequence comes from Elbella merops, assembly GCA_018244855.1. Lineage (NCBI taxonomy): Eukaryota > Metazoa > Arthropoda > Insecta > Lepidoptera > Hesperiidae > Elbella > Elbella merops. The sequence continues at coordinate 1,121 of DWMG01002877.1, forward strand.
GATCATTATTAACAACATAGGTATATGTTTTGAGTGATCCTTCTAAAGAACCATCATACTATCTTGAAGGTTATACACCATCATCTTAACTCAATTCACTACCGAATATAGTCCGCACACTGGGACTAAGGGTTGGATAAGGTAACAGAACAATTCTCTTTTAAGATTATCAATTATTACTTACAAATGTTTAGAGCTCAATGGAATAAGTCGTCCGGCGTGTACAGGCGGTCCCAAGGACGAAAGGGTAATTTATGAACGTTCGACAAATTTGTGTTACGTCGGCCCTTCTGGCGCTAATACTTTAATTAACCTTCGGCGCAATGCGGTTCGCCCAACCATTTATATATAACTATGTAGGTATAGTTAGCAGCGACGGCTTCTTCTTCTGTGCCGTTTTACCATTTACATGTACCTATGTAGGTATAGTTAGAAGCGATGTCGTTTTTTCATTGCTGAAGGTCGTGTGTCTGAAAGCGTTTGGTAACTTTGTGTGCCAGTTTTTCCACTTCGGCTTTCTGTTACTCTAAGGGCAGTCGTTAAGGGTACACCTGCGAGGGCAACTACTTGGTCACACCAATTGTAATAGTGATGGCGATAGCTTAATGGAATGTATATCAGTCCCTCATGGTGTTGCGTTGCTCTGGTATTTAAATCCTGGCAAGAAATTCAGATTTCAAAAAACAAAGCACTCCTGCCTCATAATGTAGTGGCGCTGGAAACGCTGAAAACTATATCGCGATCTAAGCAACCACGAGCATGGACATACGTTACACAACCCTACCGTGAGGCTCACGAGGGTGCACTAAAAAAACAGAATCGACAAAACATACAAATGTGTTAAAGAAAATGTTTGTGGATCTTACATTAACGTGTGCGAATAAATATATGTATTTACAGCCAGAGGCATATGCTCGTATTATAATTAGTGAATATTATGTGGGTATATATAAACATGTAACGAATTCCGTCAAAAACATTTAAAAATCTACCCAACGGATTTAATCACGTTTACTTACACACTACACCATTATCCGCTTTCGCAGGCCTAATTCTCTATCCTTACCCCCAACTGTCACTAATTATTCGGTTAGTAAACAAACCGCAACAGCCCACAAGCCCTACAATAAAACACTTATCAGCAGGGCGCAGGGCGGGCGTGATGGACGGCCTCCACGGCAAGCTCCCGGGCCCCGCCGCGGCCGCCACCGACTGCTCTTTAATTAACTCCTGGCGTTACCGTTGCTCATATATCAATGACGCCTCCATATCGAAAACAGGGTCCTGCATCGAGCAACCTCGAGCAACCTCGCTGTGTACATGTGTGTGTGTATGTCAATTGACAACAGTTGCACACGTGCATTTTACCATCATGTTATTTAACAATACATTGACATTCGTTAACAAATACTACTACTAGGCGAGAGTTATTAAAACTAGGTATGTGTTGCTTTGTTAAGCGAATTGACGAATCTTCTTATACAATATATTGATTTTTATTAGCGAGAGTCATTGCAAGAAAGTAACGGATTTTATTGACTAGTTATTAAACAATTTATTGATTAATTACCGTTAGCGGGAGTCATTACAACAATATAATGCATATCATTCACGAAAGTCATTAAACATATGTATATTGATTATATCAGTAGTCAGAGGCAAAAACAATATATTATATTAGGTAGTCAGATGTTTAAACATAAGAAAGCTTTCAGGATGTTCAGAAGCCGCTCAATCCAGCCACGCCACTCAATTAAATAACATTTTTTACATGATTACAAAAAACACTGTTTAATTTTCGCGACGCGCAAATCCTCAATATTGTCCCGGAGCAGTGTTTTAATAAAACACTTATCTCCAGTAAACAGGGTCGTAGCGCTGAGGGCGTGATTAATAACCGCGCGACAAATTTCCTTCACGCCGGCCCTACGAGCCCTAATTCTTTAATTAACTCTCGCCGGTGCCGCGGGCCGCGGGCGGGGCCGCGCAATTGTAGAAATAATTAAATTACACTGTAAAAATACTCGATGAAACTAGATTAATATCTAATTCTATTTAGTAAGGTATGTTATATAATATAGATATCTTCTATAATATACAAAATATATATTTATACGAATAAATTCGCGAAACTTTTGCGTACGTAAAAATGATTTTGTTTAACTATCGTACTGGTTCAAAGTTAGTGACATTAACTTTTGTGGGTTGCGGATTCGATTCCTACCCGTGAAATATATATTTATGATAAGCTGGAATATTTGTTGTATTTGGGTGTAAAACTATGTATAAAAGTAATTATTTATAATGTTACATGTGCAGTTTATTATCTGTTTACTTAGTATAGCGCGGCTTTGCCTAGCTTGGGATAGGAAGGCCGTTTGTAAGATGCACCAAGTTATTTTTATGGAAAGGTTGCAATGCTTTGAGGTTCCTTCCGCCGCTCAATAAATACCTTGGTATGAAAAAATACACAGCTTGAACAAAATTACGATAACTCCGTCTAAATCTGAGTTAATCTAAAATCACTATCTAAGATCCTTGAGAACTGCACCGAAACTCATATGAAGTGTGCACTTAAAACTGAAATGCAACATCTGTGGGACATGTTGGCCCACACGCAGCGGTACAGATAGCAGCACCATCACTGAGATAACGCGAGAGTCATACGTACTTATACACCAGATCAAAGAACTTTGCTGGCGGCATATAAATGCAATGGGGCAACTTAGCTCGAACAATATCCGGTTGCAATTTATTTATCACTGAAAGAAAAATTATCAATGAAATTTAGAACTCAACATAGATATATGCCTACTTATATGTAGGTTAATAAAATATTATGATTTATTGTTTTGGTATTAGCCATCGTTCCATAATTGTATAATAAATAAATTACTGACGCTTTATTCTTAAGTGTTATATTACATTGCTGTACAACAAATGCCACTCCGTTTGTAGTTTGTTTTCTCGAACCGACCGCCTCCAAAGGCCAGCACCGAGTCAAAGACATATAGTGTATGGTGTTATATGTTATTTAACAAGTTTAGATGAGAAATGAAAGTAACAATCACAGCCAACGAAATCTGGCCACACGCAGTAGGCAGAGCGTGCTCAGTTAATGCGTGCACCATATGGTTGACACGGAGAAATGATTACACGAAATATTTCAGTTTCCATTTCGACCGCGCCTATTCCCCAGGCGTAAAATAGCCGCACAGATAACACAGAAGCTATTTGTCTTTATTTAGCCAAAGTAAGGAACGCGGCCGATGGAATAAAAGCAATTTTCTCAACTCCGTTGGGACGAGAAGCGTGCGGCGCTCGAGCCGTGTACATTAGCACGCTGAAACAGCAATTAAATCTAGCAGTCCGCAACAAATATACACAATTCTTCGCTTTTATACTACGTCACTTGGTTGTCTGTCTTCAAAGCTAACCTAATATAGAAGGGTGAGCATTGGATTTGATATACGAGAATAAACCGAAGAGCTAGTGAATAAGCGCTAACGTATCTGCTCTAATTAGTACTTGCGTTGAAATACAGCACGCTCAGGCAAATCATGAGTATTAATAATTACTTTTAATAAAAGAAACTTTTTCATTAACGCTTAATACAAAAATAATTTGTAATGCTAAAAATAATAACAATCCGACTTTATTCATTAATACTCACTTCAAATATTTAGAAATTATTTATAATACAATTATGCTGTTATCACTAAAGCAGGTATTTCCTGATCCCACACCTTGGGTATGATACATTTAAAAATATGACATAATTATGATGTATGTTGATTAAAAATGATGTACATATTATCCAATGGTTAAACATTGAGGGCACCCAAACACGGTCATCTGACTCCGCTCTAGCCATAGTTCGTACTTTGGTGACCAAACAGCTGGAAGGTAACCATGACTACTGTACTGTATACTTTGCTTACTGATAGGTTTACACTTCGATTTAAGTAAAGCAAACACTCGTGCATATCACACAAATATTTGTTTGGGACAGATTTGAAGCCGCAACCATTGGATCAGTGGTTACGGTCATTAACCACTAGATCAACAGGCCGAATGAATGCTACAAATATGTTTGTGTCTATACATACATCAGCTTACTCTCGTCCACTGCAGGACACAGGCCTTATCCATAGCACGCTACTAAGCTCGATCTTCAGCTTTTCGTATCCAACCGTTGCCAGCCACTTTGTCGTCATCACCTCACGTCACATCGTGTGGTCTCCACTCCAGAACACGTCTACTTATCGGCTCTGTAGCATATTGAGCTTGTTTTTTTCGTGTTTATACACTGTTCTAAACACTATTCGTTATAAATAAAATTATAACAGTAGAGTAGCTACTCAAAAACATGACGCCGAAGATATCGACTCACGTGACTAACTCTCAACACGTGAAGAAACTCTCGATCCAAACGTAAACAAACAACAGCGCGTTATCGTGGCGCAACACGCGCTGTTGTCAGTGTCAATGTTGACGGAGACTTCCACACGAATGCACAAAACGAGGATAATGCGCTCGAGGGATCCACAACCTAATAATATCATTATTATTATTGATGTTACTATTTTAAAAAAAACGTTTTAAAAGTGATGTAACAGAAACTTTGTTTTAGATAAAATATAATACTAGCTGCGATGAACACAGAGTGTATGGAGTATTGTTATTAGACCGACATACACTGTACTAACAAAGATGAGCACGCATGCTTTATAGATATGGTTATGAGTAGACAGAGAACACCGTTTGCCGAATATCTCTAGCATTTTAAACCTGCGGTGTTGTTTTATAAATTCTTCATAGAAAGTAAGTTGTTGACGTTGACAGGGGCAAGTGCCAAGGGAGACGAAACCCCAACTGCTTTGATCAAAAAGATCAATTTATTTGTAAATCTATAAAATAAAATTTTGTGTTATACAAGTAAATACATTAATTGGCAGAAATAGGAGTATCAAAATAAAAATGGAGGGTATTTTCTGAAATTTAAACATATGTTTCTTCCACACAAACGTAACGCGATTAAACATTAGTCAACGGGCAACCCATTCAAACATTAGCATTGGCAAAGGGAAGCTCATTAAAAGCCGGCCATCCAATGTATGTATAGACGTAAAATACTTCATATCGCTAGGGTTGAAATTCATTTATGAAAGCGTTGAAACTCTAACAAATGTTTGTTTGACACTGCGAGGCGCTCGCCGCAGTTCGTAGGGATTGAAATAAATTTAATTGGATATCTCTGTTTCAATGAATTTTCTTCTAATCAATAATCCCCATGGAGCCTTTTTAAAATAAAGCCTGATAATTGTAGGATGTTACACGAATATTGTAATGTCGGGAATATTTACTGTTAAAACCACTATCATTATTATTATTATCATTACAACCGTTCTACTGTTGATCACGGATCTTTGTTCAGGATGAGTAGGGAAGAAAATGAATTTACATTTAAATCTTCTGAACTTTGTTTCGAGTCAACGATGATGAAACATATCCTGTCCACAGTACAAAAATGGCAAAATCTCATTTATGAAAGCTGTGAACTCAAAATGCGCATACTGTTTGTCAAGGGCTAAACAGTAGCGGCAAGGGCCGCGGTGCGGGTTTTGGTTGCAGATAATAATGGGACCCGAAATTAGATTTATCTTATTAAATTACCTTCCCCGTCCCTTCAAATACCGTTGGATATTTTTGTGTCAAATTCAAATGGTTCTGCCCATTGTAAGGTATTTATATAATACATGTACCTATGTTCAGTTAATGAAAGTTAATTCTGACAATTCGTCGCTATTTGGCGTTTCCTCAGCCGCACTAAGTCGGGGAAGAGCGGCGAAAAAACTCTGCTTAAAATATTATTGAGAATAATTTTAGAAAACTGGGACATGCGGTCTTTAATGTACCTTGACATGTAGGATATGGCACTTTATGTATTCGAGATACAAGATCAAAGTTAACAAACATATATTTACTTAAAATTCGATCAAGACGTTTTAGAAGCAGACAATCTATTTGTCTGCTTCTAAAATTTCGCTTGTCTGCTTCGAAAAATTTTATATTTATAAATTTTATATTCATGCATTTAAAGTAATTGCTATTAGTTAATAGCAATGATTTTAATTTTTAATATTATAAATTATTTAATTTATGATATTAAGTATTAAAGGGAATATTCTTAGTATACAAATATACCTACGTGGCACATAGAAAAAACAAAGCAAAGGTCGAGAAAAATTAACAAATTAAAATCTATATATAATCGAATGAAATAATAAAATTGCACATGTAAATTCTAGAATATTCCATCACAGTTCCGAAGCGGTACAAGTGATACAGTGCAAACACAAATCAAATATACAACAAACACGGAGAGCACAGTCGGCTTAACTATTACCTACCTCTGTTTGAATTTCCGAAACTAGACAAACTGCGAAGTCGGATCTCGAGGATGGAGCCTAATCCGTCCACGGACCACGCCGGACTGGAGTTGAGAGCTCGTGTTAGCAGCGCTATGGAGTTACTACGACCCTGGGGAACTTTTGTCAACAGAACCGGAGACTTAGAGAGAGCTAGTGAACTAACGCTGTGTTATTAAGGAGCTTAGGGTAAACTTTTCTCTTTATAGGATTAGTGAGACGTGGAATTACAGATTATATAGATCCAAATGTAAGTCGTACAGTAAGCACAATATGGTTTGCCCGGAGCCGTGTAATTTTTTTTTTCTATTCATACCCTGAAGTCCATAATCTGCTAGAGGCGATTACTCCTATCTCCATGGAGCAACCAAGCGTTTGTGATATATCCAATATAAGAGGTGTTCTAGACTTCTAGTCAATAATCAATCACAATCAATCAATAATTAATCTTACTAATTAAATAGTTATATTAATGACAAATAACTAATTGAATTTAATGACACCAACAATCCTATAACTCTGTTCAAGATTGACCTCATGTGAGCGTTCGCATGCTACTCTCTTAAATAACTAGATTTTAAACCACAAATGTTCAGTCGAGTCAAAAAAAAATCGCGAGCAGCTTATTACCGCTGGTACTTGACTATCACAGTAGCAACGAGAGCCATGTGACATGTATAAACATAGTTTGGAGTTAGCTATCCCGCGGGAACTAACGCAAACATCCGAAGACGTGTGCAAGGAGCGCTGCGTATGCAAATGTAGTTTCTGTAACCCAGAAGTTTACATACTAAAATCAACGACTGATATACGAGTGCTCGTACATGCTGCTATTGGCAAAAACTAAGCTCGCTCACATTGATAAACGCAAACATAAGCAGATACTTTCCAATTTACATATGTAAAGCGTAAGAAATATCCGAATGTGTTTCGGCATACACAAACGTTAATTAATATGCAAATATAATTCTCTCATTAGCTCGTATCCGATGCGGGTCGCGTGACTTCCTCGCAAGTGAAGTGATACGGTAACATACGCGGTCCGCATTCGATTGGACCGCGCGTGTTCCGAATGTTACATTTGTTACCGCATTTGCATTAGGGAATATTGGAATGCCTATTAGGATAAACTCCAGAATTTTCTCAAAACAAATTGCGTGGCAAAGCCATATGTGTGGACATGCGGGTTCAATGCGCCTGCTGGCAGATTATTGTCCAGAAATGGACTGAGACAGATTGTTGATGATTATGATGAAGATGTTAGTGTTGATACCACTAATTACAAGTTTATCACATAGGTACATTCATTACGGTTCATTTACCTATAAATCAAGATTATAAAATGAAAATCCGTCAATGGCTTTATGTAAATTTATAAGAAATGTATTGTTATTTTTTAAGAGCTGTGGATTTTTGTATAATAAATAAATAAGTAATTACGGTAGACAACTGATAGGACAATAAAATATAAAGAGAATTCAATTATTTGATAAAAATTCAAGAAGACGTATTAATTACCCATACCTTTTGCAACTAAAAAATTAATCGCAGAACACTTTCTACAACCGTTTTTTTTTTCTTCAATTTAAACACTAATCTTATACCAATCGTTTAGTAACAGCGAGAAGCGAACAATCAATTCCAATCACTCGGGGCGCGCGACTCGCGAAGTGTGATTGACCGGACCCATGACTGACTGGGGTCGAACGGCAATTAGATCACATTCCTCAACACGCGGCGGCGGTCATGATTGATGACATCGCTACAATAGGGTCGAGCGTCATGTTATAATACACAGAGCTTCAACAAGCTTGCAGTACAACAATATCCGGTAATAGTCACGCTATGTACCAGCTAGCCTCACCAATTTTTTTATGACGTCACTCCGCCTATTTTTGAGCCTAATCGAGGTCCTACTCCGCAGCTCCAGTCGCGGCAAAGACTGTTTAATATTAGAAGGCAGGAACAATTATTAATATTAGGCAATATATAAACCGTTTGCGTTTTCGCGGCTTCGCGCGGATGGCAGCTTGACATGTGATGTATGTAGTCTGTTATAGCGATCAAGGACAGTTTGGAAGCAACGATATCGATGCTAAGAGGTTTCTACTAATTAAGAATCATTATCACAAAGATTGAAAATGCCATTGCAGAGATAAGGTTTCTCTGTTTATCGTCCAGTAGAGTTCCGCATAAACGAAACGTACACGTGACATAATAGGCCAACATTGGCAGTCACACAAATATTCAAATCGTACCGAAACGGTATACGGAACCTTGGTTGCACAATGCAGGTTGGCTCCTGACCAATCTAGGTCGAAGTCATTGAATATTAAGTAAGCTGTTTTTGGCACCCCAGCAAGTAAAATTGAAAAACAGCTAACACTCCTCTTTAACATGTTTAGATATATGTTAAACATGGTAAAATTGTGCAACAAAATGACCGAACATGTTTAGATATACATATGTTAAACATGGTAAAATTGTGCAACAAAATGACCGAACATGTTTAGATATACATGGGGAATTGTGTTTGTGTACTTGTCTTTATATGACGGTGACAGCCACACATCGACAACAGAGACCTGCAGTTCTCACAATTCGAAAACTTGCTATGAAATTTGGCAAACCATCAATCGAGAATACCAGTGTGCAAAGTGTATATATATAGAAGCTATTATCTCGTCTCTTTCAATTTTATTTTTAATATGATACAATTTTGTACCCCTTTTTGAGAAGATTGGGCCCAGAGCGTGATTTGATGTAGTTGAAGTTTACGTGGATAACGAATACAGATAGCTAACACTGCTAAAATATTTGTTACAATCATATTAAATAATTAAGAACATTCATTGTGCAGCTTTGGCATATGAATGTTCAACACATAATACTCTGTGTTCAAACGTAAAAATCCAATAAGTTCCGGTCGAATTTCCACCTCTCCAGGTCACTATGTGTATACAACATTAATGTGAAAAACTTTACGCGTAGACAGCACAGAGATGAAGATCCTTTGTTGAAATGCTAAGTCCTCAACCGGACCTGTTCGATAAGTTTTCTTAAGTGTTAAGTCTGCGAAGTTGTGCAAGGGTTTAAATGGCGGAAATTGCAGACGGTCTAAGGGTATTGGCAGACGGAAAACCTCTTCCCTCGGCTATTACGTGCTCTCTTAAAGTTTGTGAAATAAAACAAGTTCAAATCCACAGTTCTATTGAATCAAAATGTTTATTTAGACGTGTGGTCTAAGTATTGGCAGGATTGTTAGAGTTTTATTATTGAAATGTTAACATTTTTCAGTTAATTCATTGTATACACAATGTACAATATACAATTGTACAATATTTTGCAACGCAGTGAAACGATGTTTCTTTTTTTCATTTGTTAATTTCAAAAGAATATTTTTTTTAATTAATTTTTTTTTCTAAATCATGTCACTTGTAATAAGTTGATTGATATAAGTGATATACTTTTGAATTATGCGGATGTTGATTTAAAAGAACACAGGTGAAAGGAAATTTTCTACGTCAAAGTAGTGACCAATATCCCAAATTTTTTAATTTATTTTTTGTAGAATAACTATGGCGAATTCTTTCAAATATTTAAAAAAGTACGTCACAATTATTTATTAATTTTTGAAATAAATAGAGTTAATAAAGAAATGTTTTACCACGGTGGTGATTAATTATGTAAACAATTGCGCCAGTAGGTACACACTGCAGCGCAGTATGGACTGCGCTGAATTAAGCGATTAATCTGCGGCAACAAAAGCGCAGTAATTATATATTTACATACACAATATAGCAATGAAGCCGAATATTATAAACGTAACTTCACGCCTGTAATCCCCGAAGAGGTAGGCAGAGCAATGCAGAACACTCCCACGTTTCACCGGTTACGTTTACGTCCCACTATGGAACAGGTGGTGAACCTATTGCCATGCATCGGACACATATCCAGACTCCGAACCACTAAACAATCACTAAACCATCAAAATCTAAATTAGAACATTTCGTAGTGTTCGACCCGGAAATCGCCCGGGACCTCCCGATCGGCAATCGCACTTGCAACCAACATGACCAACGAGGCAGTCAAATATTATAATAATATCTAAATATTGTTCGTAGCTTCGTTACCAGAGCATAGTGTCAAGTAAATGGGAGTAAGTTCGTAAACAGTAGACACATTAAGCATTGAAAGAAATCGACCGCAAATGACTTCGCTGATTATTCAGCGCTGAAGCGCTTTGTTGTGCCACGTTAAAACCACAGCTGATGTCAGCCTACGCCGTAGCACCCTTCATCTAACAATGACTTTGTTTTATATTTATGTTCCTAATTAAAACATAGTGTCAAGTTAATGGGCCTAAGTTCGTAAACAGAAGAAAGATTAAGCAATGAGAGTAATCGAGTGTAAATGACTTTGGTGGTTATTCAGCGCTAATGCGCTGTTTTATGCCACGTTAAAACCACAGCTGCAGTCAGCCTACGCCGTAGCACTCTTCATTTAACAATGACTTCGTTATATTTTTTTGTTCCAAAGCACCAATTTGGTTACTCACTTGACATAAATGTATTAGTAATGTTATATCACCCTAATATGCGTTATGTCACGTTAATACTAGTGCATGGACATAGTAGTCCCGTTCCGTTCCAAATTAGAGGCGAACGGAGAAACAATTCACTTGCGTGTCGTGATATCGGGAAGTCCCGAGGGAATGGATGGGAACATAACTCGTACAGTCACACCACTGTTTTGATTAACTCCCACGTGCAGAGCGATACAGTATTTAATACGAGATTAAACTGATTTTTATGCGAATGTGATATAATATGAGAATTCTTTTGTTTATCGTATTGAAATTTAAAACATGGCTTAAGCATTAATAATAAAATTTAAGGGATGTCTAATAAAAAAAAATATTCTTTCTTAAATAATTTTGTAACATACTATTTGCAATGATTATTTTTTTTCCTTTTTTTTTTCAACCCATTACAATTCCACTGTTGGAATACGTGTCTCCTCTCATATTGAGAGGGTTAAGGCCATAGT
>DWMG01002878.1:0-12599 GCA_018244855.1 Elbella merops
CCAGCAGAAAAAAATCTGTCTGTGCTGGTTAAAGAATTTATAGTTGCGGATAGTTGCCCCTAGAGCAACTATTCGCAAAAGTCAATAGGACAACTATCCTTTTTCATACGGGTACTTGCCTTTTCTATTTGCGAAATAAATAAAAACTATTTAACATAAAAACGTAATAAACATAATGCATGCAAGAAACAAAAATCATACTGCAACCTCAATCAGCAATAAAAATATTAAACAGAGTTTACGTATCAAGCGCTAACACGATCGACAAGCCTAACATAGTGAATTCGAAACTGACACAGGTATTGCCCCGGCGCGGCGCATCTATCCGGCTTTTACCCTATGTGTAGCATTCATTTGCTTGTATTTGTACTGCACCACCATAGTTTTGTTGTTTTCATTTATCTGTTAATTACTTCTAACTTTTTATGTGTTATCTTATATGTCATGTGTATAATGTCACCTTCGCCGAACTACACGAGAAACAAAAAAAGGGGCCGTCACTGAAAATCAGTAGTCGTGGGATACGCTTGGTCACCCACGGGCCTCGGCAGACTGAGCCCTTTCCATCGTGTTACTTATGTCTTCGTTTTTTTCATATGTGTAATATGTAACTATATCGATGGAATTAAAGGATTTCTATTTCTTACTTCTCTTTCTATATTTAGCCTAGAAAATAAGCAGACGGGCCTCCTGCTGCTAAGTGGTAACCGTCGCCTATGGACACTTGCAACACCCGAAGAGTGGCCAATGCTTTGCCGGCCTTAAAGAATAGCTCTTTTTGCGCTTTTCTTAAAGATCTCCATGTCACAATGCTTCGGGAAAACCTCGAATGGAATGGAATGGAAGCTCATTCCACATTTTGCAGGTTCGCGGCAAAAACAACGATTAAATGATTTTCGCTATTGAGATTTTAAATGTCAATTTAATGTACTTTTTACCTGATAAAGCGACCTTGTTTAAGTTTGCAGGGTGTATTTTCATTTTTAACGTCAATGGTGTCAACTTGGTAGTTTATACGTACGTAATTTACATTGAAATTTATTTAATAACTGTACAATTATTAAAACTACGTACCTGTTGTATAAGTAAGCTTTGGTGATTGTTTTATTACTCTTATTTTTATATTTACTACTGAGAAAAATACAAACAATAACACGTCTTCCCTATTGTGACATCTATGCCTCATTATTTCAGATTCCATATTTTTATGTTATATTTAATTTGAGTGTGGGTTCCGATAATAGATAAATAATAATCACCCACATATTCCGAAACGCGAGATAACCTACATAGCTATGATTAGCTGGTACACGGTACTCATATTTCAAGCTGAGCGCGCCGGCGGCCTGCAGCGCTCAACTCTTGCCTTCGATCTGAATGTCTGCCGACCCTCGACGTCGGCACACTTTCTTATTGAAGAGGTGACATAACACGCCATTTTCTAATACAAAATCTACGTGACATAATATTGTATGTCAGTTGACAGTTGCACGAACGAACGAATGTAAGTAGTCATGTTCACTTTGAAGCATTTTAAATATATGAATATTTACTTAATAAGCCTAATTATAAAAATATATATGGACCAAGAAAGACTGATGATGATACCAAATTATAAGTTATTACATTTTTATTTTTCACGAGTGAACTTTTCTTCAATTACATAGATCGGAAGAATAAGTCCAGCATATGGTTGAATTTTGACATGTTCGTTTCGCATCGACGGTAACCGCGGGGGCGACATTGAAAGGAGCGTGATCGGGGACTGAAGTAAACGGAATAAAAAGACGAGGCTGGCGGTGCAATTAGCAGTACTGGTGTACCGTACACTACGGATGGACCAGTGAGTATCAGAATTTGGGTTGAATAGCAAAGACGAAATGACAGCAGCATTTGTGAGATAGAAATTATAGTTTTAAGTAGGTTATTTGATATGAGTATATCGAATATTGATATACAAATATCAAATAGGCGGAGAGGCAGATCTAGGCGTATACAATACGATCAAATCGGAGACATTCTAAAACAAGACAAGGTCAAGAGTACCTTTAACAGATCAGTGTGTATATTGACTGATGAAAACAGAAAAGGCGAAAGACTTTTTTAAAAAGTAAAAAGCGCAATTCTTAAGACTACCCACTCTTATGGAAGATGAACTTAATAACTGGTGTGTATGTGGTCTATGAGAGCTTGCATATTGCGTTATATGATGATATTATTGCAATTTTATTAAAACTGATCGATAGTGCTCTCTTGTGGACGTTGCGAGTTTTTGTGGGCACATATGAAAGTTCACAAGATATAGAGCTTTGATGATTGTTCATAGATATTGTACGACATAAAAAGGCGCAAGCTTACATGTCCCTAATATTTCAATATAAAAATAAGTACCAACTATTTTAATAAAGTTGTACAAATGATACCACTAAATATAGCAATTAGATACTTTTTTATATTTAGATGTAACATAACAATTTCACGAGGACGTGTCTTTAAAAATTGACCGTGAATGAAATAACTTCGCGAAAATATATATTAATGTAAAGGCGGATGAAAAACTCATGCGTGGCGAAACCGTTGCCACTCTCAATGGATCTACATGTATACGTACACATAAATTTCTATGTCCTATTTCATCGTAAACTTTGTAACACTATCCTGCTAGGTAAATTGTTTATATGACTTCATTAGATTTTCTTGCTTTAAAAGGTAAAGCTACCGACATTCCATAAACAATGCAATTTTATAAACAACATCAACCAATCATCACTTATTAAGGTACGTTAATTTTATTTTAATTTAAAACTTGTGTTAAAAATATGTAGGTATTTAAAAAAATATGCCACATATTTGGTGTCATGGAAACGTGATGTGTATTTATTGTAAATTTACAAATACGCAATAATTTGTCAATTGGGGTCAAAGACTGCCTTCATGCAAACATGAAACATGCAATCGAAATAACTAAACATCACGCATACTCGTACAATTCTTTGTTTTCCCAATTCCATTTCATCATCGTCATCATCATCAGCCATTGCTGGACATAGGTCTCCCCCAATCTTCCCTCCTCCCTTTCATTTGGTATATGTTTATTGTATTGTATTTTTATAACGATAGAAGCTCGTTAATTGATTATAAAGGAATAACAGAGCATACTGTCAACTGACGGACACTAAGACAGAGTAGATAACCTGAACGCATGCACTTTTCTCTACGCCTAAACACAACTATTGTGCCTCTATCACGGACACATGACCTCCATATAAACAAACAACAAGGCTACTTATATGCGGTATCAGTACAGATAAGACGATCAATTCTACTTGTGATTCCGCGCTCGTCGATATACACCGTTAGCCTCCTTTGGGCTCTGAAGAAAGTGGGTGCTGTAGCAACCATTGTTGACATCATTCTGGTGATGTAGGTGCTACCCATTTGCTAAGAGAGTATAACGAAGGTAAAATATATTGAAAGACGCACATTAAAGTCATTTTATAAGGTACATCGATGTTCAAACGGCGGGCGGTGCTCTGCCTGAGCTAACCACGGGTTTTACAAAATGTTATGTTTTTCTTAATGTCTTGAAATTTTGTCCGAATTGTGACTTAAAAAATTCATTTTGTACATTGTAATCAGATTCATAAAAAATCTATACGCTAATTAGAATGATGCTATAAATGTCTGTACAAAATATTCACATGTGTGCGCTGGCGTAGTAGAGAGTATAATTATTTGAGATCAATGTAGTACAAAAAAATTAGTTCTTACTAGATCTAGAAAAAAGTTCGCAACACCATATCTATATATCCATATAAATATAATATAAATATATATTATAAATAAATAAAGGTTATGGGCCCCGAGCATTCCCTCTTTACTCATGCAGTCTCAGGAGGTTAACTGCCCCCCGGTGATTTCCCCCCGTCGTTAGACGGTGTTCTTGTCTGCGGTCGTCACTCGCCGACCATGCTGTAAAGCATCGTTCAACCCCTCAAACTCCCGCAGGAGAGGGCGGCCATCAGGAGGACGAGCGTGCAAGGGCGCGAATCCCCTGAGGTGGACATGGGGTCCGTTGTCGGCTCGGTCGTACATACGCCTTGACAACCGGGCCACAAACCCATCCAGGGGCTCAACATTTCAAATAACTTTATTAAAATAAGTTAAATACTTTTTAAAAAAACGAACAATCAAATAAATAGCTGATAGATTTATTTATTTTAAAGTGTTTGTTGTTAGAATAGAAATCAATCGATTGTTAGCCCCGCTTAAGTTAGCCAGCTTAAGTTAGCTCAACTTAAGTAAGCCCAGCTCAAGTTAGCACAACTCAAGTAAGCCCAGCTTAAGTTGGCCCAGCTTAAGTAAGCCCCGCTTAAGTTAGCCCAGCGTAAGTTAGCCCCGCTTAAGTTAGCCCAGCGTAAGTTAGCCCCACTGAAGTTAGCTCAGCTTAAGTTAACCCAGCATATGTTAGCCCAGCTGAAGTTAGCCCAGCTTATATCGTCGGTGCGTATACCTGAATAACCTTTAATGCTTGGACAGCCGAAGTATCAGGTACGGCACCCTGGTCGACACACTCGAGATTTTTTCAACATTGTTAGAGAGGGCCCTATTGACGAAAAACCCTATGCCGCCCTGAGATGTTTGGCCGCCTTCGCGGTGCTACAAAAGATTGCACGAGTCTAGGGTGATGGTGTCCCCCTCTCTACGTACTTCACATAAACCCAGATATAATTTAAGACCACATAATTTTATTACTGATTTCGTGTGCAATGCGATGAACTGTAAGGAACTGTACTGAACTGAACTTGAAACTGTCTCCAGCGTTGTACGCAGATATTTGTCACCTTCACCAGCCAGCGTTCCCAGCGAACAACTATTTGCAGGAGGCTGAGGTTGCAATATTTTTAAATTTAATAATTAAACAATTTCTTTGATATCTATAAATAAATAATGAAATAAAGCAGATAAAAATACACAAAATTCATTTAAATTTAATTATATTTGTTATTTAGTATAAAGGATTCCTGATAAAATATCAATAATCTCAATTTTAAATAATTTTTATATTCAATTAACAATGAGCCGATAATTATAAAATGTAAAGTTTGCTTATTACTGCATAAAAATCTTCTTTTTGCTCGTCACGTTGTCACCGAGAGTTAAATGCCGTGGATACTGTGAAAATATTAAAATATTTTGAAAAGATAGATTTAAATATAAATATAGAATATTTAATTTTTCTGGGGAAAAATGTCGCAATATGATAAGCATATTAAAGTATCTTATGGTATTTTATATCCCTTACAATGAAGTAATATTTTAACATCTTGGGGCAGCTCACAAACGGTTACCTGATTCTAAACTACATACTTATGTACATAAACTTCAAGAAACAACATACAATAGCGATATATTTACACTCAGGAAGAACAAATGCTCGAGCTCATCAGACATATATTTGATATGACCGGGAATTTAAGCCACAACCCCTGCTCAGCTGTTAGGTTCAACATCCACTGGTGCAATTGACCGGTACTCATTTGAAAATAATATCAAAGTATAATCTATAGCACAGTATAATACATACTGCGCTTAATAACTTGAATGACTATGACATTAAATATATGCTAAATGTATGTTTAAAAAGATGACGAAGTAGTCAAGTCTCCGAAACCGACGTCCGTGTATGAAATAAATGAAAATTAGTTTATTTGTATCGGAGGTTTTATAAAGTGTATGAAAAGGGCGATGCATGTAGAAGGACGTAAGGTCTTCAAGGAGATATATGGCACTCGATACCATCTGCCTACTCTGTAAGCGTTCTGACGTGATGATAGATATTTAAAATGCATACCAAAATGTTGTACTAAGTCGTCAGAACTCTTTATTCTTTATTGTCCCTTACGTTTCCTCTTCGAAAGCCCCTTGTGCCTATACCGAAGAATATTACTAAAAAAAATTTAATATTATAAAATCAAATGTATAATCATATGCTGTGTGTTTCTTTTTATACGATTTCAATGTTTTCCGTCGTAGTTTGCACATAATATGCTAACTAGGGTTTATTAGTTGATAATTTCATTAGGTATAAATTCGCCCATCGCCCATTAAGTCTGCTCATTATACAAAATATTCAGTAAACTTAAATATTATTGGGTTTTTCGAACTAAAAATTCACAATAATAGTGTGAATTATAAGTTCGAGTTCGAGTTAATCTCCGGGAGATTGGATCTGTGCCGGGTGTATGGCAATAGGCTCACCTCCTATTGCATGGTGCGATGTTTAACAGAACTGGTGAAACGTGGAAGTGCACAACACCCCTCTGCCTACCTTTTCACGGGCATACAGACGTGATAATTTGTTTAATATATTCAGAAGGAAATACAGTGAATATCTGTTCTTTATAGTATCTAGGAGGATAGCAGTTTACATAAAATGTGATTACATTATACGTACTCGTCTCTTAGAAGTAAAGCCCGGTATATTTCCTGTAATGAGTCGTTCTCGCAAGGTCCCAGGTCTTGGAGTTTTAGGTTTTGGTTAAATAGAGAAGCAATCTTGAATTCGCACAAGTTCCTATAAGTGTTCCCATCGCTCCCGCACAATGTGATTTCGGGATAATGGCACGGTGGTATTGCTTTGACATATGCGGTGAATGCCAATAGAAATGGAACTGGAAAAACAGGAAATGAATTTAATCTATGCAACGAAATCTGAAACATGTCTCTGTAATGATCCAATAACAACTAAAAAATTCTAATCAACGAATTAATGTAAATATAGAAATAGATTTTTAAGTAACCCCGTCATAGAAAAAAGTCTAAGAATTAAAATTATAAAGTATTTATCTTAAGCTTTTATGAGTTCATTAAAAGTACCTATTAATACTTTTAATTTGAGCGATATAGATAACTAAGAACATTCGAATCAAGACTTAACGAACGATAGGTTCTTATTCAGCCGCAGCCATATCAATATGCTACTCGCCTCACAAGCACAAAGTCAAAGTACAAATTAATAAGATACAGGTTCAAAGTACACGATTTTTGACTGTCTTGTTAGTCGTTCAAATCCTGGGTCGGCTACTATTTGATTTTCTACCTTGAAATTACAAATTAACATTGGGTAACTTGGATTTTCTAGAAAAACATTCTAGTAATGGCTCCGAATCTGGATTTTGGCCCGATTTATAGCAATAGGCTCCCCACCTATTCCATACGACATAAAATTTAACTGAGGAAACGTGAGTTTGTACTACGGTCCTTTGCCTATCTCTTCGGGGATTATAAGCGTGTTGTTGTGTAAAGAACAAATTTAACTAACAGAAAAAACTCATGCATACTTACCAATGAAATGCATCTTGCTCACTACTCACTCCCTTTCCTCCTAACATAATTTTATAGCAGTGTGAACTCAAAATTAATGAGCAATTTTAATTGCGAGATGTTCGATTAAGGCTAATCAGAAAACAAATTGTTAACGGTTTTCTTGCTAGCGTAATATCGAACATTGACTAAATTTACCTTAATAATAGAGCCGTGTACCAATTACGAACAGTATTGAGTTGGAATAGGTTTTTACATTTGTCATGTACCTAGGTATAGACTGAGACGCGCGGACAATGGTGTTTATTAAGAGAGAGATGTTCAATGCTGAAATGAGAGAGGTTTCTGTTTTTATATCGGTCAAAGC
Source organism: Elbella merops (assembly GCA_018244855.1). NCBI lineage: Eukaryota > Metazoa > Arthropoda > Insecta > Lepidoptera > Hesperiidae > Elbella > Elbella merops. Next base: position 7,694 of record DWMG01002878.1, read on the forward strand.
ATTGAGTATAACAATTCATCCCCCTTAGGAGATACAAAATAATAATTTTAATTATAAAAAAAAAAAATTATAATTGTATTAAAATTTAATTATATTGAAAATTTAACCATAATAATATCCAAAATGTAATTGTAACTTTGACAATAATAAAAATAAAGTTATATTATATCTCTAATACGATCAAGATTATAATTGAATTTATTACGATTATTTAACTCCGAAAACTTGATCCGACGGCGTGGCGATGACACATTCTTCCAGGAGCTATTCGGAGTTTATCGAAAGTTTATTGTAACTTTTATTTATTATTTATCTTACTATAAATACAACATTTATTTATTTTACTATATATATCCTGAATCTTGGTATGTTAAGTCATTTGGCAGACAACAACAAGTAGTTCAATACAGTTAATTAAATTAGTTCTTAGGAGTATTTCCGTGCGGCTGCCAGTTTAAACCGCATGTCGAAGCATCAGCGTGATCTTCGTTATATAACGACTAACATCCATTTAGCCCGACATTGGTTTGATGAAGTTCCGCCCTTGAATCCTTTATTAATACTCACAAAACTATATATCACCAAATGAGAGTTGAAAATAATTCTTTGTTCCACTTTCATTTCAGTCTATTTGATTTTTTTTCCGCGGCATTCACTTCCTTACAAATGAAGGCATTGTGCATATATACACGTATACGTTTTAAATATAGTGTGAGCTTGACAGACTCGTTCTGAAAGACAGGCAGTCTGGTTGGGGCAAGGCCGACCACTCGTCCTCCTTTGTGTGATCCGCCGCTAAACACTTCTTTGAGGACAATTAAACGGGTAGATGGTCAGGATAAGTACTCTGTGAAATACATGAACATTTACGTAGTTGGAACAAAAAATATATTATCGCTATATCGTTACACTAGGTAGGTATCACACAGGGCGGGTAGAAAGTGCCGAGACATCCTATTAGATCGGATAGTTTGGTAATATTTTTGGAAATTGACTGATTTAATTCTCCCTTGATGAGATTATAGCGCTTGGTCTTCACCAAAAAAAAACCACTAAAGCCTTCCAGAAATTTTACATACGTAAAGTAATACAGAATGTTAGTTCTTGTAATGTTGGGTAATTATTGAATTCCATTGATTAACATGATTACAATATACACAAATCCATTGATTAAAATATACACAAGTATTTTATTTTATGTTTTTCGACTGCCTTGTTGGTCGAGTGTTTGGTTGCAAAGCGCACCTGCTGATTGAAAGGTTCTGGATTCGATTCTCGGATCACCTATTCCATTGTGGAAAGTAAACTGGTGAAACGTTTGAGTTTACTACTCTCCTCTGCCTACACCTTCGGGAATAACAGGCGTGAAATTACGTTATGTAACGTTATAACATTCTATCTTATCGACAACTTTTTTCAACCTGACTATAATTAAATAAAATACAGTCAATCTCATTGGAACCTGACAATATCGTACCAGTTTTTTATCTTTGGCATTTGGCAAATATCGACCAGCGCTGATCGATGCCGCCATAAGTAATTTGACGTCTCCGGATATGTAGGTTCATTAATTTTGTGACGTAACTGGTAAAAGGGCTGGACACGGAATTGAGACATTTTTCATTACAGATGACTGTAATGACTGATGTAGAATTCATATACCAATATTTATTTAGTGGGCTGCAGAGTTATGAATTGTGGGTCCAAATGGGAAAATAATTATGTGATACGCACAAGCGTTTGTTCTAATTTTTTTTAAATGTAGAAATAGGCTCACGTTTGGCTGCAATGCCACCTGATGGAAAGCGAGATGCAACCTAGGATGTAGTACGCTCGCCAAGAAAGTGCCTATATCACTATAGTCACTCGTTATATTTGGTTATAAAATGATGTAGGTATAGGTAAAAAAAAAAACGTAACTTCACGCCTGTAATCCCCGAAGAGGTAGGCAGAGGAGTGCAGAACACTCCCACTTTTCACCGATTACGTTACATCGCACTATGGAATAGGTGGTGAGCCTATTGCCATGTATCGGGCACATATCCAGACTCCAAACCACTACTATAAAATCTAAATTAGAGAATTTTGTAGTGTTTGACCCGGGAATCGCACCCGGAACCTCCCGATCGGCAGTCGTACTGGCAACCAACACGACCAACGAGGCAGGTATAGGTATAGGTACTTATAATAAAAAAAATTATATGTACATATGGATCAAATTATCAAATGTATAATTACCATAACTTAGGCTCCGTTTAATTTGGAATTTGGAAAGCATAAAGATTCAAAAACATAAGACGAAAAAATGATCTAAATAGCATTTCTAATCAAGGGCAGAGCAATCAGAATAACTTGCGATCGGAAGAAAGTACATAAATATGCTTTAAAAATAGTTTTGCATGAAGCATAACTAACAGATGGCTCGGCAACTCCGTCGCGTGACCCTTACAGAGGTGGCATGTGGCACGATATCATATTTCTCACAGCGAATGAAGCCATATTCGTGGACATCTAATGACATGACAACAATATTTTATATTTCCTGAATATTATTACATTGAAAGAAGTTTTCACTTCAAAAGAATGAATTAAACTAGAATTAAATAAAAAGAATTATTGTGTTTTAAAAATCAATTTTAATTTTTAAATAGTAATAGAAACATAAGATTTCTGAATTTTGACAAATATGTATTTGTGAAATTTTATTGTTGTTTTTATAATTAATATAACCTGTATGTCACCTGTCGAGTCTGCTTTGTAGCCCATTAACCGTTGAAATTCTGAACGATATCTTTGAAAATATCAATGGATTTTTTTTTATTACGTAAACATACACTAGCGTTAATTTCCTTAGCGAATGTTTTATTATAAACAATTAATGTAATTTTTTGTTTACAAAATAAAGTAAGTACGTCATATTTGTATTTATACATAATAAATGAATGTTGTAGCCTTTATTGGCTCTATAATAATTATAATTATTATTGATTTTTTATGACTTTCGTTATAAAACTCGTATCTACAATAGACACATGCTTATAGTACCCACACAATAATATGTATGGCTGCAATCCTTTTTACATATGATTTCCATATGGCCACGGAAGGCCTGGCGCCTATTCAATCATACTAGGTCAGTACAGATTCTCGAAGGTACAGCTAGCAAACCTAACTGTCGGATGTTTTAAAACCACCTTTTAACCTTCCGAAAAATATTTGTGAATGTGAAACTTACATTCTGTTTACAACTGTGGCCGACTTCCTAACGTGACCTTCGAAGCATGTTAACGTTCGTGGATATTTGCCAATAGCGGTCATCCAAGTGCCGACCGCACCCGGTATTGCTTAATTTGCCAGATATGGCAATCTGCAACCGCCTCGGAGCTACAAGTGCTATATAACATTTAACTAAGATAATTCTTCGCGAACTGCTTTACTTACAGTTTTGCAGACATCAGTGCGTCATCTTAGTAAAAGAAAGAATCTTCTCTGATTAGTGAATGCATTATGCATTGAATCATTAAATACATATGTGGCTCTTACGAATATACAAAAAAATTGAGCGTTAACAAATAAAAAGGTTATGCTGGTTTACAGAGGTATCTTAATTTCGGCTTTAGCTAAAAATATTTATTGCATTCGAAACAATGAAATATTGGTTTCATGTTATTAAATTACCGACATGACAGGTCCAGGTCTCTAAATCACGCAATGTTTACATGTATTGTAATAGAATACAATCCGTGTAAAAACATTTGCAAGGAGTTAGTTACTTAATTTCAAGGTTTATTAACAATAGAACGATATTTATTAACCGATGATAATATCCGTCATAATCTTATAAGTAGTAAGAACAATAAAATGTATATTTTTATAACGCACCGATCTGAGAAACACCTATATAATATACGAGATGATCCGTTGAATTTCGTATCACCTAACATCAAGCGTGTCTCGTCATTGGTGCAACATTCCAGGTTCTCAACAAAAACTCCAAAAATGCTAATCCCCACTTCACCATAATTGCTATGTTCCATAATTGTGTGTCAATTATGGTAGAAGATTTTTTACATGTATAGAAACAACTTGGGGCACGAAAGGCAGATTTAAACTTGGGAGAAAAAAACAGTTATGGAAAAAATATATTTCCGGTATACATAGAGGCGATCAACTTAACGGTTCACTTTAGATAAAAAGGAGTTCCATTAACTTAGTCATCATAAAGAAATATTGAAAGACATCTAAGCACAAATAAAACATTATGAATCACCCGAAGAAAATGTACCGAAGCCTTTCTCAGCCGTGGTATTTGGCAGCCGTTGGCGCGGGTCCTTTTGTTCATACGTTCCGTACGAACGGTTGTAATAATTTATCATTTATTAAACCATATTAACGGCTCGGCCTTTAAAGGTTAACAGTTCTTTACAAGTGTTTATGGGCACAAGATCTTGCGAAACAGTGATTGCGACCTGTTGATAAAAGTTTGCTTTTATTACGAGCAAGTACCTACTAGGTTAAATCCCCCACCCTTTCCTCCCAACGACGTTCAATTGACGCACTGAAGACTATCAATTGAGTGCATCGAAGATAATTGCCGATGTTTATTCGAGTTTTTGGGCAGGAAATTATTTCATTAATTAAAATAATCTGTCATATTTATATAATAGTTTGGTTGCGTCATTATTATTTTAATACTATATAAAATAAGGTTTGTTATTTTTGCTACCGCAAAAACACTTGGTAATTATATAGATCGTACTCTTAAGTTAATACCAATTTGTTTAGCAAATATAATTGATACATAGGAATATATAATCATTCAAATAATAATAATCATCATCATCAGCCTATCTCAGTCCACTGCTGGACATAGGCCTCCCCAAAAGGGGGTTTATGCCCGTAATCT
>DWMG01002879.1:0-12598 GCA_018244855.1 Elbella merops
CTGACCATATTGACGTTGCTGAGCGCAATGTCAGTGAAATCATACTTCTGAACGACCAGCTTAAAGACCTCTGTTCTGGTTCCGTATGGCCGCACTTGGCCCTGTTTCTGTGCCAATGGCCCTTATAGTAGAAGAAGCGAGTGTTAGTAGCAGTTTTGAGATCAAAAACCAGTAATTGTTTGTATACATAGTTTCACTTAGCACGGTCGACCACTATTCGTGTACGTTATCTACGCGAAAGCTAGCACCACTGATAGTGACTATATGAATTGGTTCACCAAATCGAAGAGTTTTATAAACACCTTGGAAGGATATGTGCAAATAGGAGCGGTTTAAATCTTATTTATTGCTATTGTTATACATTTAAAACCCCGAATCTAGTCATCTCCGAATCTAACAGTTTTCTATCATCTATGTTTATTATCGTTACTTACATATATTAGAACACAAGATAAAGAGATGTCTTTCACGTTGTATCTAACAAAATGGTGTCCTCCACTATCAACAAGCAGATCAAAAGAGTGTTCTGGTCTACTTGCAATCACATTCAGTCTAGTTAATTAATTACACGACTTAATCTTGATACTTCACTACAAATAAAAGATTCTGACATATTGAGTGAGATACACTTTTAGAGAATCAGTCTGCTGAGCGAAGTATCTGTTATGTATTTGTTAATATTGTTTCATATTATATATCTATCCATTTAATATTATATCATAAAATCAAGTAATCATAAAAGTATTATTGAATACCATGATGCCGGTGTTGTCGATATTTCATAAGAGATGGCAGCACTTACATATATACGCAAGTATAATTTTATAACATACATACATTTCAGTTTTGAACCAAACTTTGTGCAGACGATGCAAAATACGGACTATAAAAAGTCTCAGAAATTAACATTTAAATACCGTGATATAAATTTTTAATGTCACTATTAAAGATTGCTTCTTCTTTTCTGTCCGGCTTTTTCGCCATCGTAGTAATTAGTATCCATAAATTCATTTTGTTTTTCCTTATGTCTCTCGTGCTCAATTGAGAATAGATGAAATTATTCATTTTAGACTGTCTATTAAAAACAACGGGCAAACTGTTATCATGAGTTTTGTTATTAATAAAAAAACATATCCACGCAGTTTCCAGACCGATTTGAGTATTATTCTAAATTAATATAATAACCCGTTGAATTGTCAACACAAGTTCAAATTCTAGGACCTAAGAGAGGATCCTGGGACGATGATCTCGGCTTGTTACTGAAGACTATTTTGTTTGAACAAAATTTATTTACAACAAGATACAAACATAAATGGTATTTAACATAACTGCTGCCTGGCAGGCACGATGATTTTGGTGAGTTGAAGACAAAAATAAAAGACGGCAGCATGGTCCCAATCAAACCGCCCTAGTCGTAACGAGCGGCCAATTGTGATTGAATAGCCGCCGAGAGACCGAAACCGAGACCGAGAGACCGTGGACGGCCGGCGTGATCGACTCTATTGTGCCTCTAACTCATTAAATTACATCTGCTCCCCGAAAGCCTCCGTTCACACGTACCACACTATCCCTCTGATTGTCGGCGATGCGTTTAGTGTATGTATTTCGAAATGTGGCTTGTTCGATTGTTTTCCTCGATAGCATTACTTATACAGGTTGGTAATTATTACGAGAATAAAGGTAATAATCGAGAAATCCCACTGGACGAAGCTACGGACGCTGTCTGGAATGGAAGCGACGGAGCAAATAAAATCATCAGAGGTATGAGTAAAATCAAATTATTAAACATAAACGGATTTCTCCACAGAGCTGGCCTATTTAGAGTTTTATTTAGACATCTATGTATAGCTATATTTGTACCAATATACAAGGTATATATCGTAACGACAAATTCTCATACGGGTAGAAAGAAAATACTTATTTCTGCCTGTTACTTACCTGAAGACCTTTCGGCTCTTCTGCATTCATTAGTCACCAGGCATAACGTTCGTCTGTCAAAACAATTTTTGAGCGAGCCTTCTGCGCGAAAGTCCCAGACTTGACTCGAGTAAGTACGCCCAGGTCTGTCTCTTCCGATGGTGATGATTGTGCCTTACATACTATATACTACAATTTAGGATACTCCAAATCTGTTTCTAATATCAGGTAAGATGACCTTGCAACTAAATATAGTTTCACGCAAGATTTATTACGATTGAAATACACACATGTAAGGGCCAAGTTAACGTCTCATTACTCCAAACTCACACACACACATAAATACCTATAAGAGAACACAAGCGAAGAATGAAGATGATAATGTTCAAAGTTCGGATAGTTAAAGATTGTGTGCAACGAGATGAGACTAATAAAAAGGGCGAGCGGAAGTGCGCCGCGCCGCCGCGTACGAATTACCCGATCAGTGAAATTGGGTTGCGGAAGAAGACTTGTTGATCAATCTAACATTCTTTATAATCATGAATTCAATCTTCACTATTTTAACAATTGTATACACATTATTATGAAAAATATTAATAATTTACCCAACATTAAGCCTTTATTTGAAAGAAGGGGTAGATAGAGAAGTGTAGCACTCGCAACTCTTCAACAGTTAAGTTGTATACTTACTTGAGTGCGTGATTCTATTGTCATACATCAAACTCGAGAGGGACGACGAACTGCTACGGGGGATTTGAAATTATGAAAACCCAATTATACTTCGGCCCTTAATTCTCTTATTACAATAAAACTTTTATTCGTCAATACATTATTGTGACTTTATATTGTAGGCGTAAAGGTATTATAAATTCGCTTATGTGAAGTCCGTAGTAATCGAGTAGGAAGCAGTTACAGCTTGGTACAAACATCCAAGCTACCATTCGTGTTATTAAATGTAGTTAGTGTTTTTTGTTGATAAGACAATCATACTGTTATAATTAGTATTGGTAACTAATGCAAAAGTTACCTTGTAACATTTGAAAAAGATAACGGCAGTTATTTATTACTCTCTTCATACATGGACGTCGGTTTCGGACACTGGAGTATCTGGTGTATTTGGTCAAGACAGGTCTTGGTTTTCCTCCCGAACTGTATCCATCAACAATCGCATTGTATAATCTGCTTTCTCATTGTTTCATCAGTGAATGACTCATCTACACATACTAGTACATATTTGCAGACGCAGGGGCTGTTTCAAATTAGTCGAACCTCTACTGGTTTCTTCTCATAGAAAACTGTTCAATTCTATTATTCTCACAATTTATACTGTCCTCTTTCTATCGCACCGGTCAACTGTAAATGTTCAAGGGCCCGTTATGAATGTACCTTTTCCTGAATTTCACTTCATTGGCTCCATCTCGATTGGTGCGAATGAGCGTCGTTTGATGGACGATATTACATGTTATGTATGACAATACGCTTATCCCCAATTCCAGGGAATTTATACCTAACATAACGGGTGAAACGGTAGTATGTAACTATCAGCGTGATGTTATGTATCTGTTTATATTCACTCATATTTCCCTAGGCGTAATCTATTATGCGTTTTCGCCTTCAAAAACTATCTTGAATTGTATCATTATGTTATTTGAAATAATTTTTTCAGCAGTATTGATATCTTAGTGGCTTAGAGCCCTGGTTCCCACTCTGAGGATTCTGATCATTCATTAATTTCTCTAAAATAAGTATAAAGTTTTTCATTCAAAAAGAGTCCCTTGTCAAACAATCAGATGATAAAATGACCTTTAGGGAGTCATGAATAAAATGAATTTTTGCTAGAATATTCGATGCGGTAGCACATTAGACAAATTGCTCCTCTTTATCATGATTTTCGCTTACACTCACTATTGGCATTAGCAGAATTTATAGACTCTTGGGTAGATAATATAGAATAATGTTTCTTACGGAATATATATCGACGGGATAAATTACAAACGCACAAGACACCATGTAGTTTTTGACTGATGTGTGCTAATTAGTCGGTCTTATTCTTTTAGGTATCTCCTTCGAACGTTCATTGTTAAGAATGACAAAGAGTGTAATATAGAAAGACAGAGAGTACAGATGGTCTATATACATAAATGTATATGATTCACTATATATATTTACATCAGTAGTTAAAAACCGAAATATACCAAAACTTTTGAGGATATTATTTTCAAAGCATTTAGGAATATCATAGCCATTCCTCCTCATTTTTCTTATATTACAAATAGGCTCGCGTTTGTCTGTAAATATAGTAGTATATATATAATTTCTAAATATACATAAAGCATTACCTATTCATCCTTCCATTCAATCATTCTGGACCGAACCATCGCATCGACGTCCGCTCCAACCGACGGTTGTTGTGGAACTGACAGAACTCGCGACCGATCTAATTTTAGCTCGGAACCAAAACGGAATGAATGAACTCTAAATGCGTGCGCGCGTATAAAAATAAACCCGTGACCGTCAGGCGATCTGCCAAATTAAACGTGGCTAACGTACCCACCGGCGTTGTTGTCTGGCTAGCCTGTTAGCACACATTTGACTAGTTTCGACGAGTTAGTGTTGCGTATCCTGGTTTATCCCGCCCTCCAGTTAAACCGAATGACGGTATAGGGAAAGTGGCTGGTATCTGTAAGATACGAAGAGCTAAAGAGAGGCCTATGTTCAACAACAGATTGAAACAACTGATGACGAAAACAGTTTTACACGTTCAGCGTCAACCATTTTAACACTTCAAATCAGGGTTCAAAATTATCGAGGTAATTTTTTTCCTTGGTAATGATCGGATAATTATCAGATAATTATCATCTTACACGGGGCCCTTAATCAATTTACAATATTTTTTTTCTCTTGGTCAATTAGTGATAAATAAAACTACCTAATCTAATTTCACAAAATATCCACTATTCAATTTGATAATTGATAAACATATTATTTGTAAAAAATAATTTTTTTTTAATTTGACAGCTGCATTATTCTACAGGTGCGTTTCCATGAAACGTCCGCCTTGAAATGCTTGAATACGCGCAGAAGCGGCAAATCGCCTTCAGCTACCTGAAAAACTATATTTTATTATTATCAAGACAATTATCACTTAGATAGCTATCCGAATTTTTTTTCAAGGAAACACGCCTGTATTATGAGGTATTTTTAACACGCTTATTTAAACTAAAACTGTAATAACTTAAGGCGTTCAGGTGTGCCCGACTCATTCCAAACCGACTCATTCCAAACTCGCCTTGATATCTATCGCAAATTATAACACTACATAGTCTACCTCCTAAATACTAGTACTATACACATTGGGTTGATTAGGTAATGGACTAGGCCTGGCCCATTAACTGACATATATTTTGGCTCCGAGTCCAACGTGTAAACTGAAACCATAAACATTTCACATAACAAGAACCTAGAGGAGAAAAATGGCGTGGTTATTATATGTCACTTCGATATGGATGTTTAAATCATCCACTTAAATAAAAATTCACGGTTTTTTAAATGTCAATTTTAATTAATTTAAGATACCATCATATTACATTTTATTCATTGGTGATTGGTGTAACACCTATTTAATAGCTTTTTTTTATCTACCTCTCGTATTAAACAGTACTCATACCTTCAGCAGTACAATGTTTAAAACAATAAAATAAACAAGAGCATATTGCTTTATAAATAGATATACATATTTACTTAATTACTTTCTAATTACACTTAATAATTGGTCCTATATAAGAATGGGAGCACACAATGCATATCCCAGTTCTCATTATGTTAGATTCACATTTAGATCAAATAGATTGTGCGGTCCGCCCGAATACGTTTTAATTCGTCGAATGTGTGCTGCTAGTTTTATTAGAAGCGCCTTAGTTCGAATCGTTCGACGTTAAATTTGTAAGGTCATCTTGATATCTCCGTAACACTTCCGCTGTCACACGTCACCGGTACTGTTGAATCACAAAGCCAATGTTTATTTACACAAGTATTTTTTTGTGCCATTATTACTATTATAATTATTTCCTTATTTATTTCATCTTCATAGCTGTTGACAACATAACCAAGGTTCCTTACAGGGCAGGTGGAGAGTACTGAATGACAAGTATTTCTATATTTACCTATCAGATCACTTCTTCTACTACCATTGCTCTTTTTGTACAAATACGCCCCATTCGAAGATTTCCGGCTCTCACATTGGCAGATATCTGAACTGGTTACTCGCTTAGCAGCTGCATTCGTCAATGTTTGCATTGAGCATCTATTTCGTCATTCTTCAATCTCCCATTCTTTTTGTGTAATTTACATAAATACTCTTTCACACAAAGCATAATCTTCGCATAAGAATTTAATTTTTTCTCTGTACTGCTTACATGATTTCGTATTCGTTTTATCATGCTGATGTCCTTTTGTAGTGAGGTACAAATTCTCAAATAATGCATTTAGATATATATATGTTCTAATGCTACTAGTTTCATTTTCATGTGCACATGACAACGAACGGGTAAAACTACACAATGTTACAATTATTATTATTAGTCTATAAATCATCATTCGTATCGCCGATAACTAAAGTTGTATTAAATGTATTCGAAACAGTTAAAAGCAATTCGCAGACACCGGTTGCAGTCGGTAGATGGCGCGAGGTGGAATAATATGAAACAAATTCAAAGTTCCAAGAACAGCTCCCGATTTTCTAACGGGAAACATTAATTTTAACTTTCCGAACGTGAAAGGCGCTTCCAGGAGACATTCATTTGCATTTTGACACTTAGATGTGTTCATTTATTTCAGCAAAACGATACTAAATCCAAATAAGTATTACTTATTAATCTGTATTAATTGGTAATTTGACAGTACGAATAGGACAGGTACTATATATAAACTAGTAAATATAAGTGTTACAGTTAATATAACTGTTACAGTTCATTCCAAAACACTTTAAATGTAAATGAAATATTTGCTTTAATATTGCGTTAAAAATTAAACCAATGATTTAAACCAGGGTGCTGAATGTCTAAGATGCCTTTCTTTCTATATCCTCTTGCAGTCAACTCCGTGTAATGGAGAAAGCGTATGAGAGAGAGCTGCAAACTTTCCAAAGGGACTTTTATCAGTTATTAGAATCAATACTACACGTGCATAATTGTATCAGTTATCAAAATCACTGAACGAAGATCCTAGGTCAACAGATAGTGTACAGGATGTGATGTAATTTCATGGAACATAACAGGTTCCTTGCGCGGGAAACATCAATTTCGCTTTCCTGCACGAAACGCTTGCATCACTCCACTTCACATGACTTCCATGCCGCACTCATCCAACGCAATATATGTACATATATACACGCCTCGAAACTATGGTTTGTGGTTGGCACATGTCGTTTTCAATGTACAACTTCGGATATAAAAAAATATCTTTCGAACCTAGAAAATATATTTACACGTGAATTTCTTCCGTTTCGAAAGGTCCGAATTAAGTTTAACGATTATTATCCTAAGTGCATAGTCATTACTTAACGTTTACTAGAGAATGACTTGAATATGAATAATTTTATTATTCTACATAATTTACAATGTTTGATGTTACCCATTTTCTTTTAAAAATAACTGATGCTGATAATGATGTTGAATATTATACAAACAACCAATCCATTGAATATTGTATGCGAAATTTGATATATAACCAACTTGATGTGCTGTATATGTAAACTAACGACATCTCTCGTCATCTAGATGAACTAACTCCCCCGTCTAGAGCGAACAAAAAAGCGAGCAACGCCCGCAGATCATAAATTTTCTATTCACGGTTTATAATACGGTAATTGTTTTAAAATACACCGTTTACGTTATCAACGGCTGTAATGACGCGTGGGCGATGACGTGCCAGCATCAAACTGTCAGACGAGTCGTGTTATAGTTTCGGCTGGAAGTCGTAAAGTTATAGAGTGAATATTACTGAAAGTTAAAAGTTATTAATTAATGTCTAATTACATCGTTAACGATGCCTAAGTATAAGTTATAGCTAATATATTGTTTGTTTAAAGAATATTATGGTTTTAGACGAACGTGGTTCATGAAGAGCTCACATAAATAAAGCGCTACACTCAACGCCATCTTTCGTAGGGTCGTAGAACTAATGTAACGGGTGTATTGGACGTGGCGAAAGCTTAACTGAGGCTTCACTAACAGTTGTTAATTTTCACCGTCAGAGGCGCCACAGCGATTAAATTTCAAACGTAACACGCTGTACATCTAAGAAAATAATAGTAATATAAATAAATAACGATTTTATCGATATTGATATATCGATGACTTTGCTAAATACAACTTACGTCATATTAAACTAATCAAAAATAAAACTAAAAGCTTCCCAGAGGGCTCACTCTATTTAACAGATGGCAGTACTAGAGACTGAGGAAAAAAGCTTGACATGTTTTTACCGTTGATATATGTACGAGTATTATGTCAAAAATGTTATTATAATGTATGTATAGTATGTAGCAGTTATATCTATAATTTAGAATGGCAAGGTATTTTGTGATAATAAAAATGTTACGTACTTATAGTTGACTATTTCTACCAGTGGAACACCCAACACCCTAACTCTCAGGAATAACATTCAAAGTGACCAATTTCAAAAACCACTTCGTAATTGAACGCCCATTTTTGATAATGCACGTCAACATAAAAGACGCTTAGTGTCCAGTGGGAAACGTGCAAGTATACTACATACAAGCAATAATTATATATTGGGACTATTTCTTCGCAACCAAGACAGCCTCTGCTCTAGCCTAAATATGTGATATGAATTATACACACATAGAACACTAAAGAATACACTTCCAAAAGTAAGGCGGTAATAGTGTAGTGGTTTACATAAAATTCAACCTCTCAGTCCTGGATTCAAATTCTGGCGGGTATTCTTTTACATAAAAAATATGCGTTTCAAAGTTTAGTATACCTGCAGTAACGGTGTAGGAAAACATCGTATGAAAACCTTCATACTATAGTTTTTGGAAAAAACTCTGAAGCCTGTGAAGTCTGCCAACTCGGATTTGGCAAGAGTGGCAGAATACGGCCATAACCCTCTCATAAATGAGAACAGACTCATGTCCAACAGTGGAACGATAAAGGAATTACTAAAAACTAAAACATATCGAACGCTAACCAGTATTACAGTAGCCTTTTTCATTCCGAGGGGAGGACAGTTTCAAAGAGTCGACCGGTAAGAGTTGACGATGATGATGATGATGAAATTATTTATAGACAACTGGTAAAACCAACTCTACAACTGTAACATCTCCATAGTAAATTTGCATTAATTACACAGTAGCCACGCTGTCGGACCGAGCAACTTTATGAGCCATTATTTACTGCATCCGTATGAAAATCTAATTTACAAACGCAATTTACAATCAAAATTGTGGTCAGTGTCCAGTTAGGTAGTATAAACGGCTGCATGAATGTGTTGTCGTACCGTACTCTCGATATTTTTACAGTTTAAATACATTTTTATTAAACAGATTTTAACCTGTTATGAATATATAGTAAGACCACACCTGTAAGCCCCGAAGGAGTAGGCAGAGGAGCGTAGTACATTCAGTATGGAATGGTAATGCAGAGTTTATTCAATTATGAGTGTTAAATATTTCATATTATAATATTCCCTCAGCGCCGACGAACAGCGTCATAGGCGGCACGAGAAGCTGTGCCCTGCGATGTTCAATAGTAGACTGAGGCAAGACGATGATGATAATGATGACGTTGTTGGGGCCATATGGTGCAGGAAAGATCTCGCCGGGCGGAATACCTACAACGTAAGTATTCGTCTGGTCAACTATGAACAATCAAAACATTAGGTATTCAAACTAATTGGCCAATACTATGATGGCAGTAGAGACAAGTAGTGGCAGTAGAGACAAAGAGAGTTGAAAAATTATGTCGTTAAATATTACAAATTACGTTCAACAGAGACTGGGGAGCAGCGTGAAACAAAACGCTGCGACACACACAATATCTAGATTTCAACTTACTATTAAAAGAAGTACCAACGGCATGAGAGATAATAATTGTAAAAGTCCGCCATTGACTTACCTGATAATAACAGACGTGGCACAGTAAACAATAAAGCGAACACCGCACCACTAATTATAGCCATTAAGCAATATAAACTGCGGATTGCATAACGACCATTGTCATGGACAGTAATGGCGGCTGTAACGGGAATTAATTAATTTATCTCACAATATCCGCCTCGTTTTTCTCGGTACAGAGTGTTTTCGATTGTATTGTACATCTGTTTAAATATTAGCAAAGGCGTGGCTTGAGAGACACCTATGTCCAACTATGGACCGACGACAGATAGTGAAGAAAAAATAAACGTAATCAAATTTCGAATTGAGACCACATTTCGGTCAAAATAGTGCAGACTTCGTGTATTTAACAGATCAATTTGCCACAAATTTACTAAGGCTAAGCAGCAATCTTCTGCCTTGTCTGGATCTAGCTAATTTAAGACTTTTAGTTTGAGTATTTTCTTTGCGGCTATTGGAAAAAAAAAAAAAAATTTTTACTATATTGTACTCTTGTATAAAATACTTCGCATGTTTCGGTTGTAGGTGCGTAATGTTCGTCTACGGACACCGACGCCTTACAACATTCCCATTCACAGATGTTTCTTTGATCTACTACACTGTCAATTTTTCTCCATTCATGCTCTGAACATGTCCCAAGCATCCAAGTAGGAAAGGGGATGTGCCTCAATTCTTGTAACTACATTTCCTTTGAGACTTACACTCCTTTGTCGCACTGTCCCTTGTTCTAACTTCAAAGACACGCCAAACATACCTATTGAAACTCTGACTTCAATTGCATCTAATGCCTTTTAATAATAAGAATATCTACAAAGAAAGAAAGAAAGAAAGAAACGTTAAGTTTCCCGTTAAAATTTGTTTCTACTCATTATTGAAAATAAATCACATAATGTATGAGTAGTATACAGTAGGATTAAGTAGTAGGAAATACTCTGCTATTTGGCTTTAATGACACCTTTTATAAAAAAAAAAATAAAAAACCGAAGTTAATTTTCGATATTTCAAATAACATTTATTACACAATGTAAATGTCCTTATTCCAGCAACATTTTATTTTTAATCGTAACTTTACATTTAAACTTTATATGAACGACCGAGATATTTTACATTTTCCAGATAATAAATGGAAAAAAGGAAATAAGACAATCAACGCGAAATAGCCTATCAAACTGTAAGTACATAAAACCGCATATAGCAAATGCATCTAAAAGCCTCAATCAGTAAACTCCACCCTATATGAGTATATGCAGCTGGGTCTAAACGGAACAATCCCAATATCCGTTGCCCGGATATAACCGGATTACGGGAGCATACGCCGAGCTAAACTGGCGCTACTCTATGCACCACCGTTCGCAACGAACTTTCTGCTCTACGATACGGTGATAGAGTTCAAAACTGCGTGCGTTCTAAAACTGAAGTGAGTGTTTAGTATGCGTATCACGCAAAGAATAAGGACTTTGTCTTATGTTTTGTGTGACACCGCAAGAACGAGTACGGTATATAGGAACACTTCATTATGCCTTCAGCTGATAAAATACAAGAATAAAACGTTAAAAATATAATCAACGTAACAGACAAAAATAAATGAGTCACGACCGAGTAGGTACTTGATATCGTCGACACACAGCACTGCAAATGTTATTGTATACAGAAACTTTACAATGTACAGAAGCTAAAACCATATTTTTAGTGATCGTGAAACTTATTCGCAACTCCAAGCGGCATTTCAAATGAAACAAGGATATTTTTTCAACAGAAATTACATGGGCGCAAACAAACCACAGGACATATAACGAACAGAATTCCTTACCGAATACGAGTGTAAATATGGTTACTGCAGAAACTGTACTGAGTTTTAAAGTGGATAATAAGCCGCGAAGGAAAAATTAAAGAGACTGGTTAATGACACTCATAAAACAGACTATGTAATGACATTTAAGATACCGACATGTGACAGATTAATTTACGGTGTCGATGATTCCATAGACATTTAAATTCATAGCGAGGATATATATTATATATGTATATAAGAAAATTGTTTCCTAATGGGAGGATTTTCTAAAACGAATCATGGTACTATACTTCACTCCTCTGCCTACTCTTTCGCGTGACGATAAATTTCAGATATAGCTGGGTGAATTACAAGAGATTTCTATTCAACATCTAATCTTTAGCGGCGTCCGACAACCCACCGACAAACAAATGCCCTAACGAGGTTAACTTCGTATCCAAATTAGGCGTAAAAGTTGAAAGTGAGGTTGAATAGGGGTTGAGTGGGGGAGGGCGAGAACGGGGTGGGGATGTTTGGACCCACCACGAAACAAAAAAATCAACATTGATTTCAGGAACGCAGGCGAGGTAATAATAGAAATTTCGATTCCAAAAAAAATTCTCGCTAATTCGACTTGTGAAAGAGGATGTCCGTTTATTCATTATTGTTTTCATTTATAATCTACAAATGTAGATAAACAGTAAAAACCTATATTTTAGAGTAGACTTAATACAGTGCTGTTAAATATTCATTGAGACAGAATCCGGTTAATC
>DWMG01002880.1:0-12597 GCA_018244855.1 Elbella merops
CGAACACCATTTTATTTATTCTGTTATTAATGTAGAAACATGAATAACAGAACAAAATTACATAGAAATGTAATTACACATTTACGTAAATAATTAATATTTTATCCGGAGATTCAGAAGTATCCGAAATCGGAAGCTATGTATAGAGAGCGATGAATGTAAAAAGTACCTCCATTTATAAGGTTAGATATATTTAGCATTCGGTGGTCTCTGCACACCTGTAAGAGATTTGGCATGATGATACAATAATCATAATATTAATATATGCGAATATTTACTAATTATTAATAATTGATATTGAAATGAGAAAAATTAATAGGCATATTATTTGGTCATACATCGTACTTTACGTTCCAGTCTGTAACCGCAGTCACACTGCCGTGAATAGTAGCAGTTGTATATTAAACAGTTTTCTACAGCTGTAGTTTGCCTACGATTGTATCAAAAATATTATTTTTCTGTTTTTGATTGGTTCACTTAGAATTTAATATAATGTCTGAACACGTCGTCATCATCGTCAGACCGTTTTCATCCACTGTTGAACATAGTTAGCTTCAATAGCACGCCACTAAGCTCGATCGCCAGTTGGTAGTTTTTTTGTTTTTCGCTTATAACATTTTAAATTCCTTGTAAATATACATCACCACGAATTTTCACTAGTATTTTTTGTTATTTTTATATAAACCCAAAAAAATATACCCTTGACACAAGGTCTAATAAAATGATGACCTGTATCTATCTATCTATCTATTTAATTTAAAATAGACTACAATCCTACTTTAGATAAGACCTAAATATATCCCCTTATCGTTTATAATTGGCAATGGAAGTAGACCTATTTGTACTTTACGAAACTAAAGCGCTCAAAAAAAAAGTTGCTTGACACGTAAGAAACAAAGCGGGAATATTTTCGATTTCCGGAGTTGTTGCGGAAAAGGACCCAATACACAACACACAAGTACCCTCATATAACTGACAACGTGATTGGCTTACACGATTTCTGTGTAATATATAAACTCCTATGTCACAATTTGTCGGCTGGAAGGAGGAAATGGAAAATATTATTGTGTCTACTTGCAAAATGTGACATAGGTAGGTAACGACGTCACTGAATTTTTGCATGTGAGATCATCATTAAACCTTTTATCGTTCGCGTGTTGGACACGGGTCTCCTCGTTCAATAGGAAGGGTTAAGTCCATACTGCTTCGCTGGACAAATACGGGTTGGCATACTGTTATATAAAATATGTAATATGTACTGACCGTTTCCATGTTATACATATACAAATTATTATTATCCCTCACGCCAGATTACATGCGAAATACGTAGAAGTGCTTTTATATTCATCACTTCTGATATAAACATGAACATCGGTTTGGAAGACTTCTGACTACCTCATCAGTCCATATCTGACCTATTTCTATAAAACATATAAATTTTTATATCATCGCGCCAGATCCATCAAGGGAAAGCACAAAGCACAATACTAAACATCTCATGCTTACACGTTTGACCATTTTACACTCATAAATCAGCTTACACGTGCGTCGTTCAAAAACTATCGTAACATAGTAAAAGGCGATTACGTTGATGGTTGAGCAATAAGTTATACTAAAGCAGGATTATCTTCGATGTGCCATTAGCGAGTTCAAGCGAGCGGCTAACGCGGCCTACCATGGGACATGTTTTCTAACTGAAATATGCAGGGTTCCGGATAAACAGTCCGAAATTGCCGTTTAAGCTTCATTCTCTCCGAGTGAGCGTCGCACAGATTATAAATAAACCACTACTCAATTATACGGAACAGGAAGTAAGTACTAGGAATTGCTTTTCGTAACTCACGTAATTATTTTTTTTTATATTTAGCCTAGCAAATAGGCAGACGGGCCACCTGCTGGTAAGTGGTCACCGCCGCCTATGGACATTAGCAACACCCGAGGAGTGGCCAATGCTAATTCTAGTGGGTAGGTTTGCAGGTTCGATTCCAACTCAAGACAATATTTATGTGATAAGCATTATTACTTAATGTACTGTGGCTGTATGTAAAATTTTATCGGTATAAATTTATAGCTAGTATATAGTTAGATATTATACATACATATAGCTCATTTGCAACTAGAGTGTAATATCTCAAAAACACTGTTTTCAAAAAACAGTTCAGAAAGTTTGGAATCCTAATTATTATCATCATCATCATCATCATCATCATCATCATCATTATCATCATCATCATCAGCCTACTCTGGCCGTGTGTACTACTGGACATAGGCCTCTCCAGCAGCACGCCACTGAGTTCCTTTTTAACTAGTATATATTTAAGTGAAACCCACGATGTTGATCCGTATAATAAATACTGTTGATTGATAGCAGAATAAATGATTTCCTGATAGTAATATCCCTTTTTGTCACTGTCTGACATTTAATTAAAAATACAAATCAAGACCAGGGGACGGTAATGTCGTTTTTAATTACCTATTTTAATTTCATTTTCGTCTAGTTATACTTCTAGTTACGTCACGCTACTTTATGTGGTATACAGAGAGCACTAAGCGCCAAATGTCTCTATCTTAATAGATGTAACGTGCCTTTCGTGCATTAATCATCCTTTCCATACATACATGTGTACACAGACACAAACACTCACGCACGCACGCAGGCACCCACGCACTCAGGCACTCAGGCACCCACGGACTCAGGCACGCACGCACATAGACACGCATGCATGCAGGCACGTACGCACGTAGACCCGCATGCACGCAAGCGCGCACACGCACGCCCCCACACATATTTTGGAATATACACACGTACGAATATTGAATTAGGACATCAATTGCGAACAAAATGTTAAATTTATCTAAACGCGTAGGTTTGTAAAAGGAAATTCTATATTTAGCATAATATATCCCACACAACTGCGCGCGTGGAGATAAAAATGGCTGGTACCTTTCGGCGCGTCATTGGCTCTTTCATGTTTTATACGTATTTCGAAGCCCTGGATAAAACCCATTTGCACGTCTAATTTAGTTTCAATTGAGTTGCCAGAACGTGACTTCTTTGTACTCAATCATAATAGGCGGTATAATAATACATTTTCTCATTTAACAAAGATCCCTTATGTTAAAAAAAATGAAAGGCATGCTACAGATTCGTACAATATGTAAAAAGAATGGTAGATGAAAGGATGACATGAATGAATGGATGGGGAAGCAGATGTCAAGAGATCACAAGAGTTAGCTACATAATTCCACCAAATAGATTAGATACTTGCTGATGGCAGAGTCAAATGTCTCTGTACCTGGCTTGTTTGTATGAAAACATTGATGAATGTAGAAGAAGCACGTCAATAATGTAAAAATTGGCGTATTTAGCATTCGGCACTTTTTATCCACCATGTAAAAGACCTGATAACAATGTTATTGTTGATGAAGTCTATGATATACACAATAAGCATAAAAGGTAAGATCTGTCAGCGTATAATTATAATGAATTGGACGCCACTTGGGATTCGCAATAATCAGTGGTCGGAGAGTGGTCAGCGACTAATATCATAATACGAACAATTTAATAGACAGGTCTTTGTATATCTTATTAAATATTATTAATTTGACCTTGCCACTATTTAAGCTTCAAAGCTTTTAGTATGATTTCTGTATAACAATTAAATCCAAGTATTTCGATCTGTAATTCTGCTTATTGGTACTTCATCTATTGTTATTATAACCTCACCCAGATCATCTACGGACTAGGTAGAGGACTGAATAATATTTAAACAGTCTATTATCTTAGGAGTACCTGAGTTCGTAACGACGTACTCGTACTGTCATACTGTGACTGTAGTACCCTCGCTGTGTGTGAGTAGCTATACTACAAAGATATGTGAAGCAATCACCATTATGTAAGCTGGGGCACAATCTGCCTGATGCAGGCGAGCAGTGTGGATTAGTGCGTTTTGAAATGATGACGTTTAGTATCGGACATTGACTACGATGGTACAGTTATATAAATTTAGAAAAAGTATGAAATATTACAAATTAGTCCTCGAGAGTGCTAACAGTTCCATGATTAATCTTAGACTTGATTTTATACTTAATTGTATATTTAAATCGAACGCAAAGAATGCAGTACATGTTAATTACATAACGTCTACATTACGTCTACTAACAAACAATGTACTTCTTCGTTGTTATAGAGCGAACAAAATCACTCGAGTGTAACCTTTTTTGTAGGCAGCGGCAATATTGTTACTGAATAGATGGCAACACTGTAGCCTAGAGAGAAACACCTAAGTTCTTAACAGAGTGTTGCCAATATAATTAGAATTATAGAACACGATATTGGACATCATTATTTTCATACATTTGTTATGTGTATGTAGGTATATATTTTTTATATATTGATGCAGGTGTTATATACAAGAATCGCAGTCGGGTTGTGGCGGAGCTCGCACGGACTGGAGCAGCTTAGCCATGTCCAGTGTTGCGCAGCTCCGCACACCCGTACCGAGAAGTCGCAGTTCGAGCCCCAGAGGACCTTCATTGGCACCACTGAGACAAAGGCAAGCTTGAATAGTGTTTATTATTGACAACAAACTCTATGTTAACAAAACAGCTGATGAAATATATAATACCCATTTATCAATTTTGAAAAACATATTTCTGTAGACAACTTTATTAGATTAATATTTAGGTTAATATTTACATTGATCGATGTCTTCAATCCCAATGTAGATGGGTTGTATATCTGTATTTGTCATTCTTCCACGAGTTATCTTTGTGTTACGAGTTGTTTGACGACATAAGGAACTATGTTTAAAAAACAGTGTTAACCAGATTTCAGCTTACCGCTAAATGTCCAACAGCATAACTCTCCAGCGTTAAAGCTGCTTCCGTTACATTTTATTTGTTGCAATGCTACGGAATTTAATTTTACCATCGTACAAAGTGTTTATAGTCTTAAATTGTCTGGAACACTGCTCGGGATTACTGTCTCTGTATTATAAATGGTCACAATTGATTACGAAATTAATCTGATTCGATTTCCAAATAAATTTTACTGGTTTAATTAATGTTCTAATTAAACTGCCTCGTTAATCTAGTTCCAAACGCGACTCCTGGATCCTGGATCCGTTCCCCGGGTAGAGAAAAGTACTGTTAGATTTTTCTAACTTTAAATTCCTAGTAGTAGCCCGAAGTTTAGACCTATGCCCGGCTTATGTCAATGGGCTCACTAGTTATTTCATGTTGAGACATAAATGGTGGTAAACTGGTGAAAAGTAATCCATTAGTACTGCATTCGTCTGCTTTACGTTTACGTACTTTTACGTTTACTAAGATATACAGGTTTCCTCACGATATCTTTTAAGCGTCACAAGTGACAAATAAAAAAACAGCAAATTTTTATTATACAAAAAAGGGGTGGACACCAGAATTCGAACCTACATTCCCTGGAGTGGGAGCCTAAAAGCTAAATTAAAAGGATATCATCACACTATTAAACCGTAAAAACATAAGAACTAATGTACGAATGATAGAAACTTTGTGATATGAAATATGTCAAGGAAATGTAGGTAGGTACTCGTATGCCCGTTCAAGGAAGTGCTCCAAAATAATATATTCTGCCTAGAATATTTTTCAGGTTATGCCATCACTAACTTTCCTCATTTTCAGTTCACTTCTATCGCTTAAAAGATCGGAGCACACGAACATTCTTTACAGTATTATCAATATCGGAAAAAATGTTTCCTAAGTAGCGCAAACATAAGTTAGTTTTATAATACGAGTACTTAAACGTATATAATCTCTAAAGATATCTTCCCACAAGACAATATATTCTCAAACTAGGCAGAGTCCGTCTAAACGTAGTCAAATAGCTGGCAATTTACATTACGTACATTTTTTGTGGTAAAACGTGGGAGTGCACTACATTCCTCTACCAACCTCTTCGGGGTATAAAGGCGTGATATTACGTACTTCTATATACATTTTTTATATGTACATATATACCTAGTTAGTTTTGTGTCCAGATTCAATACATGATGGCGCTGGTTAAACAAACCTATGTATGTCCGTCTGTCGGTTAAGCAGTCAATACATTACTAGACCAACGGGGTCAGTCAGCATATTATCATCATCAATCATCATGTATATCTCTTCAGCAGTATTGGAGCCTCTAATGGTCTACAATACGGACAATTTTATTTACGAAGCACTCGTTATTTATCAGTTTTCTGCAATCGTTATAAAACGGCAGCCATTTGCATTTTTATGCTAACGACTTCAACTTTTTAAAGTACATAAAAAACTAAAACTGAGTGTTTTTTTAGCTTTTTGCTATTATTTTCAGTCACTTATTGGAAGATTTTAATAATAAATTTATCATTGCCTTGTCGCCCACAATCAAACTATGAATTAAAAACATCTTCTGTATTCACAAAACTTCAACTTTGATAGATATTAAGTACTAACGTAAAATTCGCTCATATTTCAGTGGCTGTGATTTTTTAATACTTGCAGGAAATAAGTAACGCCTGCACATAAGTAAAGCCTCCTACACTGCTGACCAAACAAATTAAAATAAGTAGTCTGTTCGTCCATTCAACATAACATCGCGCCTGTATCTCCTCAAAGCGGTAGGCAGAGGAGTGTAATACACTACTACGCTTATTATTTGTCGATATTATTAATGTATCGCACACTAGCAAAGACACTGCTTTCCGACACTGCTGAGTTGAGAAATTAAAATTGTATATTCATCTTTTAACATAATATCATGCGTCTATTTTGCCGAAGGGATAAGCAGAGGAGTGTAGTACACTGCCACGATTAATCTGTTGTATTATACGTCCCATCGTGGAATACAGGGTGAGCCTATTCTCATTTGATATTCGTCATTTACTTAGTCATTTACGTCCTTTTTGTCGAAACTGTATACGTCAAGCTTTACAATGGGACAAAGGGCGAGCCTTTTGTTCTCACTAATCATTATAAACAACACGTCTGTGCGACATTAATTTTCGACTCGAGTGGTATGACGCGTGCTTAACACTTATATTATTAACTAGCTGTTGCCCGCGACTTCGTCCGCGTGGTTATGAAGATATATATTACTATTAAGTTTATATATATAGAAGAAGATAATTATAATCAGGGCCCCGTATATAAATTTTCATACTGCTAAGTCCAGAAATGAGAAAATTTCCATAGAAAATTTACCCACCCATTTTACCTCTTTAAAAGAGAATTTTGTTTATTTTACCAACACAGATCATTTTAAATTGTAATCGAGAAAATATGTACCTATTTTCATTCGTCTAAGTCTAGAATTGAAAAATTTTCATACAAACTTCACCCTCCCATTTCACCCCCTTAGGGATTGAATTTCATAAAATCCCGTCTTAGTGAGCACTTACGTCCTGAAAAGAACCAGCATGCAAAATTTGAAACTCCTAGCACTTGTAGTTTCTGAGATTTCGTGACGAGTGAGTGAGTGAGTGACCTTTCGCTTTTATATGTATATATAGATTATTATTAATAGATATTATTTTTCTGTCTGAGATAACTTGAGTTCCAGGAAAATACATACACTGTTTAAATGCATGAAACCTTTAAAGGGTTAGATGCGGCTGGCAAGATTGTATGCGCATTTCTTAGTTCTGAATAGTTTAAATTTCACTGTTTATATGCTGTTCTTCCCTGTAGTAAAAATAATCATTATTTTGAGAAAAAAATACTTTTTTCAACAAAAGCATTGTCTTTAACATTAACAACAGAGACAGACAAGGAAAAACGAAAACGAAAAAACTTTAATAAATAATCGCAAGCTAAAAAATTGGTAATGCTTGTGATGTCACAGGTTTCTATTAATTTGAATTTTATAGCTTATAAAACACGGGGTTGGCTTTAGAAAGAAGTTTCACACTACATTGCTGAGTAAGTGGGACAAGTTTTAAATCTGTTTGCTCAAGTAGTGAAGTCGAGTGGCAATCTACATCACATATGATACACAAAGTTATAAATTGAGATGCTTAAGACACTTCTCGTTCAGAGAGCGTTCATGGAGCACGCTTTAGACAACGTGAGTAAAAACAGTTGTTTTTTTTATATTAAGAGGTAGTTTTGTTAGTAGCCAGGTGTTTTCAGTAACATTATATATACCAATTTATAAGTGTGAATGTCTACATACCACAAAAAATTAAAGCAATATTTTTTCAATAGAACTGATAATTTTTAAAACGTGTTTGTATTTAACAACTCATCAGATTTTTTTACATTCCACAGTGAAACAGTGGTCTTTCTTAGTTTAAAATAGTTTGAGGTCCGTCTACCACGCTGGCCAAGTATATATTAACAGACTTCATGGATGTTAAAGGAAATTGTAAACAATTCGAAAGCTTGTACCTTGCTCCACGAGGTTGTCCTTCACCATTATATCACCTACCATTAAATATTAAAAAGACATATAAAGTAACTTTTTATTGAAGCATGAAATATTATCTGGAATTAAACAAATCTTCCACCAATAGTTACGGTTGACAATAATCAATTGTAGAGTTAAGAAGAACAATAAATGTCAGTACATCTACAACTTCTTCAAAAACTTTCACAATTAAAAATTCGATACGCCTGCCCCGTCACACGAGTTACGAAAGTCAAATATTCAATTACATTCATAGTACAAATAGTTATGCCTCTATCAGCACTAAACTCAAAGCAAATTGAACTTTATTTCTATCATAATAATGATGGTATTGCATTTGTTGCAGGTAACAAGGTATAAATGGTTTACGTGAGTACTTAGTATAGATGACAACGTTGAAAAGCTCATGAGTGCATTAGCTATTGTGGGATACGACACAAAGAGAGATTCAATGACAAAAGTCAACCCTATTGAAAAGGATATAAAATATATCGTATTTTAAAATTAAACAAAAATGTACTTCACGCATTTGTAATAAAGACGATTGTGGTTTATTTTTAGCATTGTAAGTCGAACAATGTATTGAATGGATATTCCCGTTGCGTTCAGTAAATTGGGTTAGGTTTAAATGCATTATGTCGGCTTAAGTGTTTGACACTTGGATGCGAACCCAAATAGCTGTGTTTACGGTTTTGTTCGTAAGCCGATTACACGATTGTGTAGACGTGTTTGTCATTGTTTTGTAAGTTGAGACGTTCATGCTCAATTTTTGGAGCAGGTGTCCATCTTGCAATAATCCTATAAATAATTTTCTGAACATTGCCTAGTACGTTATCCGTGGTACGGCGATAGCATTATTTCATTATTAACTCCTTTTTCGTTTAACTGTTGAAGACGGATGTCTTTTCAAACTGAGATGATAATGCCATAGTTTACCACGCTACCCAAATGCGGTATGCCATTTCACATGTCTTAGAGAACATCACTTAAATAAAGGCCATTATTATTTGGTAACAATGGATTTCAGCAAAGCAAAAAACCGATATAATTAAATATCGATAATATTATCAATAAAATTAGGTCAATTGGTTTGTTAATATGTTACGGATAGACCACTAACTGAAGGTTAAACATTCGGGTCTTGTCTTGATGTTGACAGATAATAGCTAAGCATTCTGTAATCTGGTTAACGGTCAAAGTTTGTTGTAACTTACTGCTGTCTAGATCTATCATCATTGCTGTTTCAATTTTTCTCAACCGCCTGGGGCACAGGGTTCTTGGCATAATTATTTAACAAAAAATCGCTCGAATTTAAAATGAAATGATTACTCACTAACTACAAAATTTATTATACTTCTTACGAAGCTTTATCTGTAGAGTCTGTAGACTCTAAGTTCAACTGTCTGTTACTCAATTAGTCTATCGTGAATATAAAGACGAAAATTTTATATCGTGCTGGTATTTGGCCCGTGTCAAAGAATTAATTTTTTTTGAAGTGAGCAGATGCGTTGAGAGAGTAGTATCACATATCATTGTGATCTGTCCACGCGTGGCAACCGCTGGCTGATCATAATATGTGTTATAAATCATAAAAAACGGCGCTGTGATCACGACCAAACGGTTTTGTGTTAAATTCGGTGAAAAAATATATGTCTTACGAATGTGCTTTCCAATTATTATATGCGAAGCCAACTTGATGATTACTAGTTTAAAGACTTTTACAATATGCACGTCATAACTATGTATGTATATGTATTCACGATAAAAAAAGTGTTAGTTGCTCGCAAACCCAATTAGTATTCAGCTGTGACAGGGTGCTGCATGGACAGAGCGCCTTTATTTCGCGTTCATTTATTATTTAATTTGGGATCTGCCCTCACATCACTTTCGCGTAGACTACAATGTTTGCACATAAAGATCACATCTTATCCCTTAAATTAATTTAAATGAAAACTATAGAAAAATTGAAAATTGCGAATCATAAAAATAACCTGCTGGCTAAATTTCGTAAATAGAAGATATAAGCCTCCTTTTTTTATAAGCTTAGTTTAAATATTAGTACTAACTTTATTGCTTATACTTTTGTAATATACACGAATATATTTTATAAACGACGTTTCCCGCAACGATTCCATGTGCGGCCAGTGACGCGGAAATTCGCGTCGGCGGCTGACTTGCACGTGTACCATGGGGTTCGATTCCCCGCCAACTGACTATCATACCCACATAATAGACGTAAAATAAAATTAGCTACAAGTTTTTATTCAGGCAATCTATTGTGTGCATCGAAAGTCTCATTTGAAATTATTTTGAACTCTAGCTACTACTTAGGTATAAGTGATTGGGATATAGTTTAGTACCTATACGTAACATCACGCTTGTAATTCTCCAAGGGGTAGACAGAGGATGTAGTACGCTCTCATGTCACTTCACTGCCGTTTCATCAGTTACGTTTACTTCACTTCATGCAATAAGTGGCGAGCCTATTGTCATACACCGGGCACATATCCAGAGTCAGAGTCACTACTACAAATGTCTACTCGAAAATCTAATAGTATCCGACTCGGGAATCGTACCCTCGATCAAAACTCGTACTTGCAACTACTCGACCAACGAGGCAGTCAACGAGGCGAGCATAAAGATTTAGTATGTACTGTTTATAGGACCTGAGGAAAGGAAAGGATCTGTTTAACAAAGCACCATCATTTAAACTTTGTTAATTCTATCATCTCAAAGATGTCAAAAGATGGCTATAATAGATTTATGTGTGCATGTTTTTATTATAAAGGTCATTTACCAGTCGTTTCTATTCAGCTCAGTCTATCTATAACGTGCTATAATCTACTCTACACGTTAATCATATCCATCTAAATTAAATTAATTAAATTCCCATATTTTGTTAAACAGTATATTATTAAACGATAATACTTGACTTGAATGAGTAACATGACGTGGTAAGACTTATGATTTCCCTTTACGAATAACTCTGAAATTCATATAATATAGAAAATATAAATTCATGATTATCAGCTTATCGGTTTCCTAAGTTACTTCAAAGAACCTCGTATTGGGTGTGAAAAGGTAACAATGGCTATTTGGGACATGTACATTAGAAATGGTAACAAATGCAGTCGACACCGGCCTTCTCGCCGACAAAGCAAACCAAACAATAATTCGCCACATCAGTCGTTGGCCGAATCGGAGACAAACGCCAAACACTGTTCCCATGATGGCGAGGCAAACGGGACACGAATCGTACATTTATACTCGAATGGTACAGACGAGGTTTTATTATACAATGTTCCCTAAGTATAAACAAACATATAAAAAACTAAAGTATACCATTTATGTACCTAATGATTAATTTGTACTGGTACAACAGACTGCTAGTCGAGTGGTTGCAAACACGATTGCCGATCGGGAGGTCCTGGGTTCAAGTTTCGGGTCGGGTACTATTAGAATTTAATAATTTAAAATTTCTAATAGAATAAAGAGCAGAGCGAAATGGAAAAATACTTTTGTAGAGGTCAATTCCACGAAGGGTTCTAGCGCTGAAGGATCTAAGAAGTAAGCGTCTCCTACCTAATCGCAAACTAGTCCAACTTTTTCTAGGGTTCTCAATCGCAAGTTTTTAATATACATATTTGTGAAGAGAATTTTAAAAATGTTGGTTACCCTATTATATAATCTAATAAACTCATGTCGGTAACGAGACAGTGATGTTTATTCATTGTCAATAGCTTTGGTAAATGTGCGAAAGGGGCGGAGACTGCGCGCGGCACCGTGATCCTCAAAGGATATGTCGGCACCTTTGCTATTTCAAGTGCTTTATTCAGTGGTCGAGAATATGTTTGTTGTGCGATTATTGTGCTGAAATGTTTATTTGTCGATAACTCAACACTGTCACCTTTGGTGTTGTAACGCGTTTGTGAAATTATAACTACAATACGAATGACCAAATGAATGAATGGCACAGTTTTACATTTATATTAAACAGGTTTTGGTAGAACTTGGACGACGAATAGTGAAAACATTTGTATATACAAACGAAATTACAGATTTCTGTGGTTGTGCGCACATCACACAAAAATTATTAGATTAAAAAATAAAAAAAAATAATCGACCCATTATAATTCCACTGTTGGAATATGGGTCTCCTCTCATATTGAGAGGGTTAGGCC
>DWMG01002881.1:0-12597 GCA_018244855.1 Elbella merops
TATTCACGTAGAATTGTTAATGTTCTATATACAATAATACAACGGAAACAGTCTTATTTCAATCAGTGTATAAAAAATAAACAACTCAGTGTGTAAATACAAATAAGCTGGAAGTAGAATTTTTAGAAGTACAATTGTTTTTTTAAACTCGCACCTTTTGAGAAACCTTCCTACCATTAATTTAAATACTTTAAATACTAATAATTCTAGCTATTTTATAAATAAAAATAAACATCCTGTGAGCTGCTTTATTTGCCTACATCGCGATAAGTTATTAGTAAAGTTATAAATAATAGAATTTGACTGAAACACACGCTCCTAGCGACGGCAGTACGTCATATTTTGTTGGTGATCGATAAATTTTATTACGGTAGGGCATATCCTACGTTATCAGTATAATGGTACGTACTTTACATATTGTTGAGTACACGGATTGTGTGCCATCTTCCTTGTGCCCCTTAAATATCTTATTTCCTATTCCTATAAAAACAAAATTCACCAATATACTGTTGATCTAAGTTATTATTTCAGTCACCCGGATTGTGTGCCATCCGCTTGTGTATTTCGTTTCTTATTGTTATAGAACTAAATTCACGAAACATGCAGTCGAGGTAACTTATTATTACCAGAGATCATAATGCGCAAGGACATTTGCAACAAAGCGTTTGCAGTGCCGGTCTTGGAGTAAAGCTCTTTATGACTTATGTGCGTTTTCTAAGGAGTTGTGTCTATGTATATTATGCTGGTTGAATATCTCAGAAGGAAGAAGAAGAGTCTACACCGTACGCGTGTGGGATACAAAAGAGCTGTGGAGTACACCGTGAGCCCGAGGCTTATCTGATGTTCGGTTGCAATAGCAAATTATACATTTCTGTTGTTTTTTTCTCACTGTCTAAATTGAGCATTTTTACATGGAAAAATTATCCTTACGTGGAATATCATTTGCTTCATCGTTTATTTGAACTTATTTAAATATTTTCTAGTTCAAAGAAAATTAGTAGTTTACATGAAAAGAGAACGGACGCACCAGACATTTTTCAGTGCAAATATATCTTTCTTAAAGTAAGTCGGTGTTTTGTAAAACATGACTACGTCCTCGACCGAGCATGTCAAGCCTTGCAAGAGTTATGAGCGGTTGCCATTTAGGCCTTATCTTGTCGTATCTTTTTCAACGTCATTCAAAAATGGATCCTTTCCAGCTGAATACAAGACTCGAATTTCCGTGTTCGCGTTTTTAAAATTTTAGTAACAAAACCCTATTCTTTCTTATGACAATCACCGCTATGTTTCACTTGCATTCGGAATTGTGTTCTGATAGTGTCCGTTTAAGATTTATATTCGGTTGCAGTAGTCCAACCGGGTATTAGGAAGCAGGTGTACGTGCAGTATTTATTGGCCTGTATATTTCCACCTTTTCGCTCGTGCAGTTGTTGAGCGGTATTGGGTTGAACCGATTGTGCCATTTCCATGACGTGGATGGCCTCAATTGCTCCAGGTGTATGCAGTAATGACGATATTTTAATAAATTTACGCTGTGTTGCATTCGTATTTATTCTTTCTATAAATCGTTGACTCATACGTTATTGGAATACAAGCTACGAATTTCACGTAATGGTAGTGTAATTGTTACATTTATAATATAATTTGCCACTGGTTTTATTATTACCACCACATTTTTTCGCCAAAACCTAAGGCACGGATAGAAAATGATATAAGACATCAAGCAAATTACATAGCTTAGCTTAACAAAAGTTTCAATAAAAAAAATAATGAAAAAATTCAACGCATAATCAGTTTCACTATGATTCGTATAACATTCGGTTTATTCAAATGAAATTAGTATATATCAGAAGATGTGAAAAATTTAAACGCATACAGGATAGTAATAATATTTCATTATTTAAGATTTTTATATACGACTTTTTTATGCGCCTAGCCTTTGGAGGATTTTGCCATCTCCGCGCGACAACTTATCATTAAAAACTTAGAAATATTATAAATTTGACCTTAATTTTTATAATGAACTAAAAAAAACATAGTCTTATATAAAAATGGCCACGCATTATGACCATTTTTACCCAATGGTGTTTTATATAATTGTAAATATTGTCTTGCATTTTTTTGATATTTTAATAGCTCCCAAATGATTGCTTCGGAAATAAACTTTCCGACAGCAAGAGTGTAATAGTTATGGGCTCATGTTCACGTTTATATAATACCTACAAATATAGGAGTGTGTTAGATCGCGAGGTCCGCTAGCGGAAATGAGTGTGTTACACGACATCTGACAGTTAGATATAACATAGGTGGACATGTAAAACAATCATTTTGTGCTCGTATGAAGAAAATATTTTCTTTAACATACTCATAATGGACCAATGTAGTGTAAAATGATAATAATAATACAAGGGAAAATCTGAACTCTTTTGTGTACACACAAAGTTGTTTCAAGGTGACGTTATATTCGACGTTTCTTTTGTGAACACACACTTGACCTTCCGTACGCTCTCAGGCCGCTTCGTTATCTCGTTTTAGAAACTCCATTGTTGACTTCCACTCTTTGTGCTCTCTTTGATTCATTGCATTAGTTGTTGTTTCTTTTTGTGGCCGCCGGCGTTTCTTTCCTTAAAATATTTAAGAGAACTCCTTTTGCCACTAGGTCGCATGCTACAAACATAAATAGAGCAGAGATGGCCAGTGTGATGGAAATGTATTATGATGTACTCACAGTTATATTTGAAAAAGGTTTCGATAATGTATTTTGCGAATACGAATTTCAGTAGATACTAAACGTATGTACATATCCTTCCAGCTGTTATGATCTTTCAATACGGTTCAAAGTCCTCTATATTAAAATTCTATAATAGGCAGGAGTTTCTATGTAAACTCAGAGCGAGCTTTGTATTTTGCGACAGTACCACATGCGAAAATATCACTTCGAAATAAGACGATCCATCGTCTTTGATCCAGGTCGATAATTCCGATGAATGCTTTTTTAAGGAAATGTTGAAATGAGGTAAAATTTCATTTGTAACGGAAGTCAATGAGCAATAACCCGAAAACGCACGTACAGTATCTGTTATTGTTTAATCATAACTCGGCAATACTAATTTGATTTCTATATTGTAGTCGATCGTACGTGTTCATCGATTCGTACCTTTAAAGCATTGAGAGAATGTAGTATGTATTCAATATGCTTTCAGATACATATGTAAAATGACAATATATGTATGATTTTTTTATTCGTACATACACATTGTAGAGCCTATATCTAGTTACACTGTTTAGCACACCACATTGATCTTTTTTATCTTTATTTATACGTGTACTAAGTCAGTGTTTAGAGTATACGATGTT
This sequence comes from Elbella merops, assembly GCA_018244855.1. Classification (NCBI taxonomy): domain Eukaryota; kingdom Metazoa; phylum Arthropoda; class Insecta; order Lepidoptera; family Hesperiidae; genus Elbella; species Elbella merops. The sequence goes on from DWMG01002881.1 coordinate 3,358, forward strand.
ATGAATATATTGCAAGTGCAGCCCTTTTTAGATGTAGGTTTGGTTGCAATGGGGTTCCTATGCGAATACTTAATATGTTATGAATATTATAAAAAAATCTGCATTTTCCTGTAGCGGTGTACATAATTAAATTATATATCAACTTGAAGTGACGTATTTTTGAAAGTGTCAAGTGGAAACGTGTTGGAGATCAAAATCTTGGCATAGACTCTACCACCTTTATTGACCACTTTAACTTTATAGCCTTCCTGTTCCAGGTTTCTATTAAAACAGAATCGCCAATGTGCAATTTTTGTTTATTTTATGATTTTTATTTATTTTTATATATTTTTATTTATATATTTTTTTATTGTGGAGTGAAATGAAAGATATCCTCAGAGATGGATCGTACGGTTTCCAGTTCGGAGACATTTACGGATGTTTGTGCGTTACAGCAGTTAAAGTGAATCTCTAAAAGCATTAAAAATGGTGCAATATTTTAAGTAATAATAGCATATAACACAATAGGGGTAAATAAAATAGATCCGAAAACCGGACTCAGGAACGCGCCTTGTGAAATGCGCTATATGATGATGATAAGGAGAAGGTTCACATGTAGGTATAACCCTGAAGTCAATAATAATAAAAATACTAGATCGCCTTTCAGCAAAAGGACGTCTATTTGTGAAGTCAACCACCCTATCTAATTATGAGGTCAACCGCCCTTTAATTTAGCGACCCTCATGCAACGGTCCCGGTGGGAATGGATATTACAAAGATGCCTTTGGTGAATGAGACCGCAAGGGTTGTTCAGCGGGTGTGTACATGTAAACAGTTGAATTTCAAGCGCGTTGCCAGCTTAAAAGGTTAATTTTTATTCATGTTGACAACCCTATTTGATTGTAGGACGAAGATGGTATTAATTGAAGTTCTAAAAAATATCTCACGGTATGTACCAAGCTGTAATGCAATTTATGCATTATTCGTTACGGATATGAAAAGAAATATTTTTTTAATTTTGATATTTTTAATTTTAAAAAATTAGAGCGCATTTAGCGCTCTGCCTCAACAATCGACAGAAAGACGAAACTGTGGTAAGTAACGTGTAAAGTTACCAAAGGTATTATTAGTTACCAAAGGAATATTACCAAAGTAACATATTTAAGGGCAATGTTACACACTTGCGACCTATTACAGATAAAACTATCGTTCTATTTAAGGTTGGATTCAGACGTTCATTTGCTGTAATTCAAAAGCGAACCAGTTAAGACGAACAAAATAAAAGCTTTGGAAAAAATCTAATTCAGAATGATATAATGACAAATTTAATTTAAGAATATTACCAATCGCCTATTCATTGTATATCTGTTTTACAACGGCTTTTATATTTTTTTAAAATTAGAAATAGGCTCGCGTTTGGTAGCAATTCCACCCGATGGAAAGCGGGATGCAGCCTAGGATGTAGCATTATTATATATAACATATAACCTTTTTACATTTAAAGCATACATATATGCAAACGCGCCATTTGATGGTAAATGGTCAAGGATTTGTCGGCTATATATTATTGTTGAACTCCCGAAAAACTGAACTTAAACTGATATGTAAATTACATATATACCTAAAAGCATGAATGTCAAAATTATACTAATAATACTACGTTACCCTATTTTTTCTTCTCTTTTTTTCTTCTTTTTTCAACTTTTAATTCTCACAGTATAAATATCTGTTCTGCAATGAAGACTACATACTCGTACTTATATTAGAATTGAAATGGCAGTAATCTATCTGCTACTTAGGAACGATTTTCACGATATCAGTCTTATGAATTCAAGGCCTGAATAGCTCATCATCATTAGCCCATCTCAGTCCATTGCTGGACATTGGCCTCCCCCAATGAGCGCTATCGCGCCCTATCCTCGGCTTGTCGCATCCATCATGTTGTACTCAGATGGAATTTTCCTTTAGAATCAGCTTTATTTGCATGTTTTTCCGATTAATTGTCTATGAATCTTATTATATTTTATATTAATTTTATATATTATTATGTTGATATAACATGAAAGAAAATTATCCATTTAAAGTTATACTCGTATGGTATTAAAAATATTGTATGAAATGCATTGATCCATTTTAATCCATTTGAGTATAAACACTTGTTTGCGATATTCAAATGTAGTCCGTCGTATTTAAAATTTTCTGTCTACGAAAACGAGCTGTAATTTTTTGTACTTCTTTAAATAAAATAAGAAAATACACGAATGGACAATTCCAGCCAATTCAAATAACTTAATTACACAAAATTGGGTGCTAATTTCAATAAATATTATACGGCGAGGTAATTTTGACCCAACACGCACAGTCCGATTTAGAACTCCACAGTAATTATGTAAATAGTGCCGTTCGGATGTCTGAATAAATAATTCGGCATGTTAAGCTTAATGGTTTTCGGGTGCACGTGATCTGAATAACATTGGATTAGGTTGGATCTGTTCTCCCTTTTTTGGAAGCGAATTAAGAGTGTCCGGGGTCGCTGTTACGACATTGCTTCCTAATTCGATAATACGGCGTGGAAAAAGTGCGATTGATTTATTGGTTCCTTGCGTTCGAGTAACGTGTCAAATGTGAGAATCACTAACGTGTTCTGTCATTGCTTTTATATTAGTCCGATTCTGTAAGTGCTTGAAGGAAATTGTTATAGTATTTTGCTGTTAGGTTTTCCTTCTAATTTCTGGGAAAGTACGTCAGAACCTTGATACTCATGAACGTACGTGATCTGTATAATATTCGAAATAATCTGACCTATTTTTCTATTCGGGAACGAGCTAAGAGAGTGGGGATTGTTTGTTACAAGGTTGCTTCCCGATTCGATGATAATACGTTTAAAAAAAGGTTAGTATAACTGTCTTATCGTTATTATATTCCTAAAATGATTTAAACCCTTAACAAGGTTATTATCCAGTGTTAATAAAAATCCTTGATAATTAACAGATTTATCTTTAATCTCTTTGTTTTCGTCTGCTCGGCTAATTAATATTTTTTTGCGTATTTTTAATAAATCTCGCCTGATAAAGATTAACCCATTGTTTTGTAAGCGTCCAAGGGCGTTAATTGTTATTCGGTGGGTGCCTTATTAATTTTTATTATCTAAGGAAGAAAGAATTATCAGTAATTAGAATTCTCAAACGGATAGGTTGACAAGTACATATTACGTCAAGATAGGTGACAAGTACATATTACGTCTACTGTTTCTATACAATTCTCATACTCGTAGGTTAACTTCATTCTGTAACATAATTTATTACGTAAATGCTATTATAATGATAGTCTTACAATCCCCTGTATCATAATTCTATTATTCCTTTGTTCGCGCTTTGTTCTTTCCTCAGTTCCTGAGAAGTTCTGCCTTCTCTATCCATACTATATAGGTTGCTATATACTTATACGTTATCATTTTGCTGTTCTAGGATGAATTCTCTAATCATTATGCGTCCGAGGATTCTGTTACGTGCTTTGTTATTTTTGCTAAGACGTGAACTGAAATAATACGATTTGAGTTGACCCTGTTTACACTTTTCGGTTACCATTTAAGAGGGCAAATGTTTGTATTTACGCGGTTTCCTCGACTTTCTGATTCAATCACACAGTTAGGGAGGAGAACAGTATGGTTTATTAACTTTGAATAATCATTCTGTCAAATGTCATCATTGGTCAATTACAGTGATGCTTTGGAATATTTTGAGGTTCCCCGGTTTTAAATGTTCTTTTGTTAGGTTTGTGGCTATTCTCCGGTATAGCGCTAATGTTTGAGTTTCTATAAACCTCTTATCCTATTTCATTTTTTTTTTTCAATCAAAATCTTCTATACAAACATCTAGTTTTGTTATATATATCCAAATCCGATAAAGAGTACACTGACCATCTTGTAGCAATTTATTAAGTAATTAGCTATTTTCTAATGGATTGTAAATACATAACAATAATAAAGAAAATAAACTCTAATGTAATGAGTGATATTTTATCAACGTTCTTTAATTTTTTCAGTCTGACCGTTCCCTTCTACTGACTTTATTTTTATCCCAGCGAAGCTTCGAAACGTAATATTCACCTGGGATACTCATCTCCCGGCAAACAATATTAAAATTAGGATGCCCGGCTTGATGCTGGCCTCGCAGCGGGAAGTGGAACAACGCCGCTATCGCTCGGATGCAGCTATGATGAAAGTACTTATCTTTACTCGACTGCTCCTGAAATTTTCATAAAAACAACGAATGCTCAGCTCATGTTTTTTGAAGGTAGCAAAATATAATCTGACGGCAGCATTTTCATAAAATCCGTTGCTCGAGAAGATTGTTCCTAGAAACTCTCTATAGTCTAAAAATTTCTCTATAGTGAGATAAAAGAATTGCATTTTAAAATTTTGTATATTTTTATTATAATTAAATAATTGTTTGCGAAGTTTAAATTACTGGCTATTCGATTCGATAGATGTTTTAATTGGATAGATTTGGGTCATCTTAATATCTCTGCCCTGTTTCAAACTGAATTGGGGTAAGCAAAGGCGCTTACTGATTTAGCAGTAATTTTACGAGCGACCGCCTGCCCGATATCAAGTTTACTAAGAATCGTGCTCTGTTTGGCAATATCATAAGTAGGTAAAAACAAACCGTGCATGTTATCATTGGTGTAAACACACATATTTGGTGTTGTCAAATTTGATTAAAAATATTTTTTCTTATTGTGTTACTTTAATCGAATGCACTTTTGTACAATCGTCATCGTCTTCAACATCATCATCATGATCAGCCTATCTCAGTCCACTGCTGGATATACGCCTCCTACAATGAGCGCCATCGCGCCTTGTCCTCGGCGTGTCGCATCCAGCATCTGCCTGCGGCCTTTCGCAGTTGTTGTACAATACGAGTCTATAATTTCTGATTGTAGGAATTTTTCTTTCCCCTGATAACTTAACGATTTTGATGTTTAATTTATTTATATCTTTGCCTCATGTGCCACTTCGGAGAATACAGACGTGAAAATAAAAAGAATCATTACTGTAGACATACCTAGTGTAAATATTCTTAAAGTAACACTAAATCCACTGTTCTTCTCTTTTTCAGTTATGTGACAGCAGATTATTTTAACCAGTAAATCGGAAATTCGAGTTTTGTATGCTTGTTTATAAATTCCAAGAGACGGGTTGTACCCAAAACGTTACATCTTATTAATCCGAACCGTAACAGCTTACTAAATTAGATACTGCTATATCCGAAGATTTACACTATATTGATGGAGTCCCTTGCTTGTCCCATTTCTTTGCAAAAATATTATCCAAATTCGGCTATAAGGGGGTTTGTGGAAAGCAATCAAAGCCATCTTGGAATGGAGATTTTATAAGCGTATAGAACATATATGTTGGATGCGAATATCGTTGGTGTCCGTCGTAAACATAAATCAGATTTTTCATCAACAGTCACTATTAGTGAAGGGAAATCTGATCTGGTATCTGCTCATGTATGTCCTTGGTTGCATATTAAAATTGCACAATAATTTCTAACCTCGTGTAATATAATTCTAAACATGAAAATTACTTATTTTGCATTGCTATAAACTAGACGATGCTTCAATGGACATCATTTAAAAATTTGGGGGTTTTATTTACCATCTTATTAAGGAAAAAAATAGGCCATTTAGCAATCTGGAATGTGAATCGTGTGACAATTTCATGCTTGTCACAGCTGCACGAGACCTCTGTTGGTCTGCAATACGTGCTCCGTCCAGTACATTTTGAAGACCCAATTAAACTCACGACAATCAACACAAAACGCGGAATGAGCCACAGATTACAAAGCAATTACTCTCTCCCCTTGGCGTTTTCAACGTAGCATAATTTCGTATTCACCACACACCCTCCGATTCCATTCAAAATAACGATTATTATGAACACATTTTTATTAATTGCCTAAGTTCGTTTGACTCACTTGCCCGCTGTCCGAGTTTTCTTTGTGTACACAATTACTTATATTGAACATCTGGCGGGCGGTGGTTTCTTTAAATATTGCAACTGCTGTCTATTGAGGTTGTTTGTAATGTATTTTTTATCTTGTATCTGTTTAATATGCATATCTGTTTCTTTTTAATTTCAGGTAAGCGAAAGTGGTGCCTTCGCGGTTAATACGAGTATGTATATATTTACATCGGAAAGGAATATTATCTATGAGAAATAATAATTTATATTGACGAATAGAAAACGGTCTAGTCTAACATTCTCATGTGGTCGTAAATCATAATGTTAGTCTACATAACTCTAAAAAAGAAAACTTAATTAAGATTATAAAAGCCCCCTGTTTTATTATATTTATTTCGGTTGACGAAAATCGGGTATTTGTTTTATTTGAAACGTTTTTGACAGCCTTTTTAAATAATATTAACTCTTATATTATACACATATAATATATTGAATTTTAGTGCACTTGTTCAGAATATTTATAACTCTTATTTTCAAAAGGTATATTCGAGGCTATGACTTTCTCTTGCGCCAGTCTGTCATATTCTTAATAGACGGCAGAATAGACCACTTCAGAAGACACTAATACAGAAGGCACTAATATCTTCTATTACTAACAGAAGACACTAATATCTTTTATTATTAACAGAAGACACTAATATCTTCTATTGTCAATCACATACATATATGTAGTTTCGTTTGCCTTAAGTCTTAAGATTAACAATGAATCATAAATAATTGTACGCACTAAAAAGAACTAAAATTAAACTGGTAATGGGTTTAAGATACAGATCCTTCGTGTATTTTATACTTTACTTAAAACTCTCTTATTACAACATATCTGCCTACCACACCCTTCGTATCAGAACACTACGTTATAATCTTAGTTGTTTAGTAGCAAAACTGAGACTCAACAGTCATTCCAAGTTTATATCGAGCTTTTTACTGCATTTTTAATTGGCTGTCACCGGCTATAAAAATATAGAACGCAGTAAATCCTGACCGCTACCCTATAAATAACGCTGTAAAACACTCGGACATGAATAAATCGAACAATCCACTTTATGTGAAATCGTCAAATTTATCAAAGCACCTTTGTGCGTCGATCCTTACATCATATTCATACGTAATGGAAACTGGGACAGGGCCCATTTCCTAGCTCGATACGCACGTTTCCCCAATATGTGTAAACCGACAAGCGTCCAAAATCACTGGACCCCTCGATTTTGATACGCTCGTACCAACCGTAACGCGTCCAAACACACTGAAGGGTCTCACGGGTCACAGTACACTGGTGCATTGATATTCGTGGCAGGAAAGCGCGTGTATGATGATTTATTTTACACGCACCTGTAGCTAAAGCTTCTGTATTATTTATTACTTGTGGCGCTAAAACTATTGTCAGTTGATAAACTACTCTCACTCCGGAGGTCCTGGGTTCAAATCCATGGCGCGCACCTCTTTAGAAAAGTGAGTTTTAAGTTTAAATATCTCTTGCTAACGGTGAAGGAAAACATCGTGAGGAAACCTGCATACCTTAAAATTTATAAAAAAAAAAAAAATTCTAAGGTGTGTGAAGTCTGCCAACCCGCACTTGGCCAGCGTGGCAGACTTTGACCTTAACTCTCTCAATATGGGAGGAGACCCATATTCCAACAGTGGAATTATAATGGGTCGATGAAACTACTAGTAGGTTTCTTAAATGTTATTTTATATTGGGCTCTGTTTAAATATGGTGTGCTAGACATCTGCAATATACTCAGCACCTTTTGCATAGGACGTAAAACTTAACTGGTTAAACGTGGCAGTGTACTACACTCGTCTGTCTAGCCCTACGGGAGTGACATGGGTGATGTTACATTATTATTTTAAAACGAACTAAATATTATCAATGCGAAAGTGACGCTATCTTTTTTTGCTACAAACCACTCAACCGATTTGCTTTTATTTACTGAGATTACTTCTAGTATGTCAGTCAATAATACCTGTTCTGTACGATGTGCGAAGTCAGTTTGTCAGCCTAAAGCTGAGTGGCAGTCTACGGAATTCCCCAACTCATTCTGGAAGGAGACGCGACGGTGACTATAAAAATTATGTTCTGTTTATATAATTGACAAAATCACGACAAAAGACCTGTACGTTATAATATAAATGTAACATTAGAAAATTGTACAAAACGATTTATTTACACGCTTCAATTGAATTACCACCTCATCGATAAATTCAACATTTGCCGAAATTTACGGAACAGCTCCGCACAAAAACGTCTATATGTACAATATATACGAACATTGAAATAGGATTTCACGCTCCGTACATTACGAAACGAATAAAACTTGTAAATTACACACACACACACAGACAAGCCGATATCGTCGTGTTCTTTTGTGTGGAATTATCGAGAAATGTCAACAACATTAATTTATTGGTATTAGTAATAAAAAAGCAACATACGTAGATATGTATATTATTCCGTATCTACCTGTTTGTCCAATATGGACACATACCATATTGAATTAATGACGGAGTGGTTACTGTTGATTTTGCGGTCGGTATTGTCTTCTCCGTTGTAGTCACTTATATTTAAAGTAACATCATGTTTGTGTTTCCGGAAGGTGTAGGCAGAGGAGTTTAGTACTCTCAGTTCACTAATTATGTTCCTGGAGTGGTAAATATAGGTTGAGCAAGCACATTTGCTATACATCGGGTATAGACTGTGTGATACTACTGAGAAGTTTAAGTTATAAAAACTCAAATTTTTCATGACGATTGAAAAAGAACTATGTACTTAAATATATTAATTCGTATAAAATCAAAACGGTTAAGATAAAATTACCATAGCAGCACCACCTAATATGCAAAGAACTACATACTGCATATAATATTGTAGTTCTTAAAACGGAATCCTATAAAATCCATGTATTTTTCCACAATAAAAAGAAAACTACGTTTGTCTTATTAACTGGCCGTAAATGTTTTAACGTGGCAGGCGTCGAACTGAACAAACGCGGTATCATATTTACAAAAAGTTTTACAATTTATTCTTGAAACTAAACACCTGAACACTTACTATCGTTTTTAAGAATGCTCATTGCTACTCAGAGACTGGAGTGGCGAAATGCAGTCAAAACGGGCATTAGCAATTTGGAGCGCGCTCGTCTCGATCATCTTGACGCCAAACGCCAGCTGCTGAAAATTCGATCCAAGGTCTCCTATAATTACACATATACCTAATGTTAGCGGGTAGCTTCACT
>DWMG01002882.1:0-12596 GCA_018244855.1 Elbella merops
AATTCAGAATTAAAACTATTATGAAATTTTAAATGTACATAGTTAGTATGTTTTAATTGTTAGGAAAACACAAAATGGAAACAATACGTGGGAAGTAGATGAATATAGCTTTTTTACATTACGTGTTTCTTGTATGCTATGGACATCATGTTCTTGTCATCATCATCATCAGCCTATCTCAGTCCACTGCTGGATATAGGCCACCCCAAGAGGGTTTATGCCCGTAATGGGCATGCGGGTTGGAGATCGCAGGACACAGCTTCTCGCACCGCCGACGCTGCTGTCCGTCGGCGGCCAGGACATTTAGCCGTTCCTGTTTAGGCTGCGCTATACCGCAATCAGCCGGTCGCCAGAGCCTCGTCTGTTATAGCATGGTGTACCAAGTGCAGGTGAGGTTGGCTTGGGCTCTTGAGATGATGGTTGGAACCCCTTACACCCTCATGTTCTTGTGCAAGTTTAAAATCTAGAACTCTTTACACGTGGACTGACGTGTGAGAATGATTCGATTAGTAGGTCGTGTTGGAATACCTCACTTATAAATTTTACAAGTCGCTAGTTCTCAATATACGTTCGACATAAAACTGTCATAATTTTGGTCAAAATGATGACAATCGTTATGACTAATTTTTATCGTCGCCAGTCACTTATCATCGCTCGGACCATGACGCGTTATTTCCGAGCTTACTAAACATGAATTGATATCTTGTTATCGCTTGCGAATCATACTGAGTTAATAATATATTGGTTGTGTTCATTTGATCCTGTATATATTTGCTCGATATATAAGTATCTATCAAACAGTTGCTATATCCGCTCACAATAACAGCATTACAAGCCACATACGTCTGTTCCCACATCGTAATTGGAGTTCTAAGTGAGATTAGTTTCGGCTGTTGCTAGTTCTCATAGATTATGTTCGAGTGTATTGTTTGTTAGTGTTCCTTCCTGTCTTCCAATTCTTGTAACCGCACCGAAATATCACGTGCACTGCTACTTAGCGCGGAATGTTTTTATGAATCATTCTCAATGTTATCAACATGATTAAACACTATCGTTCCAATGTTGGGCAGGTCTAGCAGGTTACTATTAAATGAGTCGTGAGTATTTATATACATAATTATATGTATATGTACACTTCCGAAACTAGTCGGGCAATCCCGAAAAACGTACGTGAGCTGAGCCGTTACATATTATATACGAGTAATCAGGTCTAGTAGATGTTAAAAATGCGCGCTAAGATGAAAAGTCCTGACTCCCGGATTGGGAAACCAAAAGCTGAGCCACTTTGCAAATTTTATCTTTAAATCAATTTAGGATTTTGTCAAGAATGTGAGAATTTTACTATTTTTTTTTGTCGTTTAAAACAAGAAAGCTAGAGAGAAGAATAACAGAAGTAGGGTGCTCACACGATGGATAGATCCAATGCTAAATCAACATGAAATACAGATAAAAAAATTCAATTAGTTAAGAACAAAAGTTCTCAGGGAGCACTGATTTAGAATTCTGGTTTTGGTGCTCATGACCCTCAATCATCCGAATAAGTTGAGGAGAAAAGAAAGGTTTCGCAAAATACCTCTTGGTATTTTCAAAATTGAATTCGTCACCGAAATTATAACAGATTTTACGTAATAAGCACCTTTTAAAATTACTACTGCAACGTTAATTTAGTGAAATGTCCATAACTGCTTTGATAATAAACTGATTGTTTATTTTCTCAACCGGATCGACATTCTAGAGCCAGTTCTGTCTTGAGAACGAGCTGCGCAATTAATCGACCATCGTACTGCTGGGTTGCGCCATGATCTTGGTCAAGCAAGCCCCTGGACCGCCCGCGTCTTATTCAGATCAATTAGCAATGCTGCATCACTATTACTTCGTCAATGCAACGTCCAAATATGTACCAATTTGCCCAGCGGGTAATGTAAGCGGACTGGACCGTAATAGTAGACAGTTATCGAAGCGCGGAGAAGAAAAATTACTGCGAAACAGTATGCCACGGCATCTATTTACGAAAATCAAATCCAGTAAATTATAGACGCTTTTCGCAACTTATTGTTTGCAACTAAACAAAGGGATTTTTAAAGCATAAATGATTTGGTAACGTAAAAGTGGAATAATATTATATATTCAGTGTTCGGACCTGACTTTATTTCTGGATCTAATGTGTTACGGACACATGTGTGTAAGTGACCTTATTTTCTGTTAAATATTTGCAAGTGGGCGTTCTAATAAATAATTGCGGAGGCTGTGCCTAACTTCGTTCGCGTATATTACGTATTATGTGACATTTGGAAACACATGTGACAGTGCTAATACAGTTGTTCGTTTTATGGTCTTCGTTTCGTTTTTAAATTTTAATTCGTATTCAAAATAGCTTTGGTTACATTTGATGTAGCAATTTTCTGTGTTCATTACCTGCTAATAAGGCTATTAAAATTGTTAGAAATTTGATATTTAATAATTCTTTAATGACATCTGCGTTACAGTGCTCCCAGTCTAATAATTTTTGAATTATGTCCAGTAATATACTGGTCTAGAAAATAAACACACATCATTAAATTAGGGATAAAATGCATTTGCTACATCGCTCGGAAACCAGAATGATGATGATGAGTCACGACAACTTCTCCAGCGTGTAAGGTCAGGTGTAAGGAGAGAAATATATCTCATAAAACAATGATCTTAAGCCTGATGTTTCTCTTCACTTAAAATAACTTCTAATTCTACTATATTTTTGATTTGCTTCTTCAAGCTGGCCTCTGGAACATGTGACCTAATTTTTTAAGATTTGGGGATAACTTGTTCTCTGTCCGTAATCCACAATAGCGTATCTAAATTGGACTTATGAAACAATATCACTTTGTCAACAGGTCACTACTGAGGACGCAATCTCTTGAGCAGGGTTCGTGATCTTTATTTCAAACCAACTCCATCGCGAGAACACGAGGACCTGTTTAGGGAAAAAAAATCCTCCAAAAGGACAATAATCGTCATTCTGTTTCAAGTTTTCGTGCAACGGAGGGCACACTGAGCAGTAAACCGGTTGTTAGCATTAGGTACCAATCGATAAACCTTGTCGACGCATTAGTGCGCTATCACAAATTAGCAGAGATTCAATTTTCTTATTTCTCCTTATCACAAATTAGCAGAGATTCAATTTTCTTATTTCTCCTTAAATGTATAACGCCTACTTAAATAATTAACATATGAATATATAATATATGGTATACCATACTATTCACATATTGATATTAACGTATTGTAACATTATACTACGATATACTATGAAAAATAGTTTTCATTAAAACGCTCCAGATGATTACAAGCGTGTATAAAATGAGTTTATCTCGTTGCGTTATTCAAACTAAGTCAATACTAGATATTATCTCGGCAATATTGTGTTAAACATTTGTTATCTCACACGTCCAACCTTGAGTCGATGGCACACACGTCGCCATCGACTTTGCCTACCCTGCATTGCATCCCTGACCCATTTTACTATTGTATTAAAAATATCATTCTGCTGAAACACTTATAACCTTACCGCGGTGACATAGTGTAAATGATATGTTAAATTGAAAAGCGCCGGGTGTGGCTTGCCCTTTTAAAGATGACCATAATGGCAAATTTTCATGAACGTTCAATTCTGCAATTCCGTTGGCTTTAATTACATCGGAGCAACCTTTAAGGGCAACATTGGTCAACTTAATTAGTAGTGTTTCAAGATTATTTTGATGACGGTAATGATTATGATGATTATACGTAACTTCACGCCTGTAATCCCCGAAGAGGTAGGCAGAGGAATGCAGAACACTCCCACGTTTCACCTGTTACGTGTACGTCCCACTAAGGAATGGGTGGTGAGCCTATTGCCATGCATCGGGCACATATCCAGACTCCGAAGCACTACTAGAAAAGCTAAATTAGAAAATTGTAGTGTTCGACCCGGGAATCGGACCCCAGACCTCCAATCGGCAGTCGCACTTGCAACCAACACGACCAACGAGGCGGTCTCTATCCTTGCAGAGCTAATAATTACCTAAATTGTGTTTTACTCGCAGTACTCCTATATTATTAAACTCTACTGTTCTCTAATCGAAGTAGACACTATTATCAATGTTATAACCACGCAGTGTCCCTAGGATCAAACATGCATAGTGCACCAGACCACAACGTCGCTACATGAAACGTAATCCCAAAGCATATCCGATAATCTGTGGTCAATGTTACTTACTGAGCAACATTTAGGATGTCACGAATTAATTTTATTAGTATCTATTTTTGTTAGGCAATTTTGTACACAGTGAAAATGGAATCAAAAATGTATGTAAAAGAAATCATGCACCACTCTTCCAGCAGCGCCAGAAATGGAAAATGAATCATTTGAAGAAGTATATGTTTTGGTGAAGAAGAAATTAATTTTTTGATTCCCCTGACAGAAGCTTCCAGCCGGATCTCGGCTCCGAAATTACCGCAGTCGGATATTTGGTAACATCAGATAGCTTGTATTCCAGTCTGAAAGATATAAGTGGACAAATGAAAAATAGTGCGTTCCAATACCCTGCTGCCGAGCTTATCCTAAAATGTGTCCTTGACCCATTTTTCAGGACTGCGCAAAATAATGCAGCCAAAATATAAGAACGTAAGTAAAATATTAGCGCTCCGTTGGAATTGAATTCGAAATTCGAAATGCCAAATTATGGTTTTCAGTGGAACTTTTGGCAAGTCACTTGCATACTTGTCCGAGTGGGTCAATAAAGTACTTGAGGAATATCCGTTGATATCCCTTGGCCTGGATAACGTGGCTCCTTAATTGTGGTCAACCTTGGACGTTGCACCTATTTTTGTCAAGACTTGACCGCGATATTAATGAACTTCTTTTAAAACTCATATTCCCTCTCTAACCATTTTAACTGAACTGATGTCCCCGGTCTTAGTTCCACTGATGGATATTTAAATCTATAAACCTAATGTTAAAGATTATCGAATATAAAATTTAACGATTCTTTGGGCACGCAAATTTTTTTTACACTATTTATATTCGTTGCTTGCTAAACTAGAAACTGTTCAGCCTGGCAGACTATGCTTTTAAACATTCTCATTTTGAAAGGAGACATATGTGTAACAGTAGAACGACAAAAGAGTTGATGTCCATCAGCTTACATTACTGTGTACCAGTTTAAAGGATGCGGTAAACATATTACGAACTTGACAGGGAACATTTTGTCCTAATCATCACACTGATCACCTAAACGTAACCTAACCTGAGAAAACCTAACCCATTTCAAGTCAACCCAACCCAACCGAATCCAACCCAATTCAACCCAACCCAATCCAACCCCACCCCAACCCAAAATCTTCAGTAATAGTTTGGGTTGGCTGCTAATGGTTAAGGGTTGCTCAAACGACTACATTAACTTTCTCATTTGCGTTTTTGTCACTTCTATAACGTATAAGATAATCGATAAAAATAAACCCTTCAAGATTGGAATCCTCAGCAGAAACATATGATGAGTAAAGCATATTGGTTCATACAAACATTTGGACTTCTGAAGAGGATACTTCATAGATAAATAACATGACCACCAAAAAATGTATACCGCTTACAATCTTCAGGAACCATTATGAAAATAAGTCAACACTATTTTTGAGAACGTCTTGTAAGTATAAGATCGAAGTGTGTATAAGAACATAACTCTTGTTAATGCACATTCGTAAGTAACTTCCGTACAAAATACGCACGCGCACGCACACACCCAAACATCTTATAAAAATCACAGAAAGACTTTCAAGGAAATATGCATTTGCAAATCTTTTTCACCGAGATATGTAGCTCAGGTTCATATAGTGTATCAGATTGTCTACTTACCGTGTCGCATGATACTCGTTAATAATAATGGTCATAGCTTGTAGCGTAATAAAATTTTAGTATGAAACATTAATGTTAATATGGATTATACTGAGCCACACACGATCCTATAGCTTATGTAGGTACATGAAATTATTATAGCGCTTACAACCTATCAATGAATTGAAACTGACCACAACGTTTATAGAGTTAAACTATGTAACTATCTAATGCTCATTTCATATTTACCTGGGGTGTAAGGGGTTCCAACCACCATCTCAGGATCTCAAGTCAATCTCACCTGCACTTGGTACACCCTGCTATAACAGACGAGGCTCTGGCGACCTGCTGATTGCGGTATAGCGCAGCCTAAATAGGCACGGCTAAATGCTCTGACCTGAATATAGGTAATATCGAATGTCACTGAACACCTTTGATAAGGAAAAGAAACCAGAATGCTAATGTCAAGCTCATCCAAGAAAAGCGCAGCTAATACAAAATTTTGTTTATATGTACCATAATTAGCTGTGACGCACATACCGCTGTACGACGCAACGTCTTGAACACACAACACATTCATTTAGTTAGAAAAAAATATCATAAACTTTCATGAAGTCGTTCTTGTGTAATCTGCAAACATGGCGGCAGTATCCAATGTTGGTAGACACACGTAATTAATGACGTACAGAAAAGAAAAAGATGATTTATTACTGTTGCTCTACATACATTAAATCTATTAGTAGCTGTAGCCCACGTGTGTACATATGACCGCTCTCAGTCTAGTCCACGTCATGGTACCATTCATTTCTACGAGTTAGTCGTACTCGTTCTACATTAGTGGTTTGAAAAAACACCTTTGAACCTGAATACCTGAGAACAATGAGAAAAACCTCTGGGACATTTTGATGCACTTTCGCATTACATACCGTACAACAGTCCGATAATAATCAATTTTTACTATGAATTTACTATTATTTTAAAAATACTCCCTCACCCACACACATACACACACGCGCACATAAAAGCACGCATCACGCACATACGTACACACGCGCACACGCATTCACACACAACTGAGATCGAAAATAGGGCTGCCAAATTTTATTTCTATGGCCTTGACCACGAAAGTCCTAACACGCGTTAATTCATGTCATTTGTGGCAAGTTTCGTCGAACCATGTTAATTGCGCAAACTGGCCACAGTTTAATTTTATGGCAGCCATTGTCCGCAGGCTGTGGCCCAAACTATGCCAGCTGGGACCTCGAAAATGACCTTAGTATCAAATAAACCCTGGACATGACCTTTATAGGCACACATTTTAACATTGTAGGAGATTACGTATTAACGTAATTTAATGTTTTGTACTTATATTTTATTGATCATTATTATTATTTACGTTAGATCAATATTATTATTACGTTAGACTATACCACAAAAATATAAACTAGCACTTCACTTGCTACGTTAATTATTTCATTCTAAAAAAACTGCACTTTTAAAAAATTATACGCTACAAATTTGACTGCCTCGTTGGTCGAGAGGTTGCAAGCGCGATTGTCGATCAGGAATTCCTGGGTTCAAATCCCGGGGCGGATACTACTGATTTTTTTTAATTTAGAATCTCTAGTAGTGATTCAGAGGCTGGATTTATGTCCGGTGTATGGCAATAGGCTTTAGTAAGCCTATAGCTTTAGTAAGCCTAGGACTACCTATTCCATGGGACTTATACGTAACTGGTGAAACGTGGGAGTGTACTACACTCATCATCCTAATTCCTACCTCTCCGGGAATCACAGGCGTGATGTTACGCTTAGCTACCTTACAAATATTCATTTACGAATTGCACAAATAATATCCCCACAAACACTGGCTTCCATATATAATTTCGCTATATAGGTACATATTTTCTCAATATATTCCTCATATATAATTTGAGAAGGTTCTACATATATTCCTCCCATATACCAAACATGTCTATATGTATACGCACCTAAATATCTTCCTCAGCTGTCATAACAATATAATTATCATAAACTCCAATCTGTTATATTATTGTTATAACTATTCACCCTATTAACCGCTCTAATAATTTAATATATAATATTTATTTAGTCTTACATTCGAACATTCCACACTCGAAAAATACTGCAGTTAAAAAAATAAACTACTGCCTTCCAGTCTCACTGTATCCGTGGTTTTCATTGCTAATAATTAAACGTTCATAATTAATTATTATTTTGCGTAATTGTTAAATTTTTAACTGATATAAATAGTTAGTTCTATTCCGTTTGTCAATTTCTTTTTCATTTAAAACTATTTAAAGTACGTCAATAAGTACATAAGTAAAGTCAATAAGTAAAGTACGTCATAAACGTATCTGGTGAAACATGGAAGTGTTCTACACGCCTCTGCGTACCCCTTCGAGAATTATAGGCATGATGTCACGTTTTATTTAAAGTAATTGTGGTAATGACACGAGAACATACCATACAGGTATTAATATATTTTAAATTGTATAATAAATTAGCGTTTAAATTCCACTGGATGGAAAGCGCAGAGACGTCGTAAGATGGACCCGACCACGCATTCCTTGAAAAATCTATATTCGAACCAACAATGAATGTAGAAACAATGCCAGTGTGCGCCTACATTTCAAACAAATATGAACGGACATTATGGCGATTTATAAATAATTCTCATACATCAAAAACCAGACAGACAGACATAATATGGGCGTTCTGCCAACGGCCAACACAAAATATTCCTAAATCGATTATTTAGAGTGATAGCAGCGTTTATTTTCACTATTCTTATAACAATTATTACGTATTTATGTCTGTGTTTCTATGGAAATGTAAATAAATGTTCTGAAATGTAAATAAATGTTCTGAAATGTAAATAAATGTGGAAATGTAAATTCTCAAAAATACAATACGTCACTTAAATGAGAAATGAATATATAATGTTTACTTCATTAAACGAATGTACTTATCAATTTTGATAATTATATATACATTCGTTCACGAGTACGATTCTATATTTAAAAACTGATATACCATTTTAAATCCTACTCATATAATTAGATAAGCGTAATAAAAACCTGTTTATCGCGAACAAAGCCGCTAAGTCGTTCCCCGAACTCTACACATGTAGAGTTCAATCTGGTCCGAGTCTACCAGATCAAGATATTTAAGGATTTTAAAACCTGACATCACACTAATTAGTAGCGTTTTAATCTATCTTATTGTGACATATAGTAATAATCATTTTACACGAAGCAATGTTTAAGCAATTATAACTCTTAGCTTATTATGATTCCTTTTATATTTTCATCACCATTATAATCATCGTCATCACCATCATCATCAACAGTTTGAGTGTCTTACTATTAAACTTGAATCTCCCTCTCTTAACAAGATGATCTACGTGGTACTTCACAGTGCTGGCTAAGTTCGTGTCGACATACTTCGTCCCCGTAAGATAATAATTCCAAGGCATGGAGGTTCCTTCACGATATCTTCCTTCCATATTTTGGCAAGTAACATTTAATGTTTAAGGTGAGAATAACTTTATAAAGTCAGAGATAGCATACATCACGAAACCCACATCCTGCAGACTGAACTCCAAACCACCCGGCTGTTACTGTGTTACAAGATAAAGATCTTCGGAACCGAATACGAAAGCATATTATACTAAAAATTTTCAGTACTTTGCAGTAGTAATAAGACAAGTAATTAAGTTTCGTAATTAAATACAAGGGTAAATTTATGAAAGAATGAAATAATTACAATTATATTATACGTGTATGTATGTATCTATATATGTATCTTTTTATTCCTGTGCTCTTCTTGCGGCTGAAATCACCGCAGTACATGTAGAGACTGCGCACAATTTAAGACTTAACCTAAAAATATATTAAGAACACAACTTTGTTGCTGAGGCAATATTATTCGATAGCATCATATTTTTAAATAAAAACGTGTGCAAATACTATGTTAAATCGTGTGCAAATACTAGTTATTTATAATGCCTAGCGTATTCCCCAGGTATTTGGGTCTTATAAACGTTAACTGATAGATCGGCCTGTCAACAGTTTCATAAATCTGTAATTTATACCGTGTGATCAATCATTATATTATTATAACTAGAAAATGAATATTTCTCCTTAAACCAGATTATAGTTAGTTATATTGGACGACGGGTTATTGGAAATGGCTTATGAATTTTCGATGGATTATTACGTGAAACCCTCTGTAACCCTTTTCACAATTATAAATCTTTGTTTTGAAAAACAATACGTGTAAGCACTGCCTCGTTGGTCGTGGGGTTGCAAGCGCGACTGCCGATCGGGAGGTTCAAATCCCGGATCTTTTATTATTGGAATTTTCGAACTTAAAATTTGGTGAAACGTGGGAGTGTACTACACTCCTCTGCCCACCCTCTTCAGGGATTACAGGCGTGGTGTTACGTAACACGTAAAAGCTGAGCATTATTAATGTTTGTATATTTCAAAGGAATAATTGGAAACAATTAAAATAACCGCTGATGTCAATCTAAATACTACAGATAATACCTAGCTGACATTTCTAGAACTTAGAAACGGACTTAATTATTCAGTCACTTCACTGATTTCGAATATTGGAGGGACGTGTTTCTTCCCCCAGAATTATGAACAAGGATATTATATTAGGCACATTTAGTACATTAGAATATTTTATTCTCATAACGCAATTATATACGACAGGTAAAATAATAAAATATATAATCGTGAGAACGCCCACACACTATTTGCTAGTGTGCCGTTCTCAGGCAACGCACTAAAAAAAATTATTATAAGACGGATGTCGGCTCCACTTGCCGTCATTGTTGCAAATTATAAACCTATGGGCGTTAGACACGAAAATTCACATATAAAAATTTAAGTTCACAAATAGATACGTTTATTTTCTCAAACAATCTGCAGGTACCTACAAACAGATTTTATTCTAAACTTCTAGGCATTATTGTAATATCAAAACCTAATGTACAATTTAAATTTATATAATTTAGACTTTTAGTATGTGCATATATGTATTAATGAGCCTTATTATGAAACTAGCTTAAGTTAAACTTATGTCAACTTAGATTTGGGTGAAAATTATAATTGCTAATTATAATTAAAACTATATTAACACAATTCCTTTCACTCATTAATTTCTATAGAAAGCCCAGGCTGGGGAATGCGTTCGCGTCAAAATACTATTTGTTTTACAAAAAAACAAAATAGATGAAGGAACATTAAAAAGGAAGTCTTGTAAGTGCTTCACATTTTAAAATCGCACCAAGTTATACTTTTATGAAAATTTATTGAATAAACCATCAAATAAGGAAGATATGACAGAATAATATGTATACTAACAAAATATACGTCAATAAATATACAATTTGTCACTATCCACATAATGCAAATACACATTAGCAGGAAAATAGAACAGTTTAATTCAAAATATGTTTGTTTTGGCATTTTTAACTCGTTGTCGTTGTCTCGTCGGTCAAGTGGTTGAATGCGCAACTGCTGATGGAGAGGTAATGGATGCGATTCCAGTATCGGGTACCATTGAGGTTTCCTAACGTAGATTTTCTAGTAATGGGCTCGGAGTCTGTAGTTTGCCCGGCAAATTGGAATAGGCTCACCTCCTATTCCATGGTGCGACGTAAAAGTGAAACATGGGAGTGTACTACACACCTTTGCCTATTTAATTGGGGATTACAGGCGTGATATTAAGTTTTTTTATCACCGAAATATTCTATAAAAAAGCAGTACCTAGTTATTTTTTGCAAATGTCTCATTTTTAAGTATTTACTTTCATTTCTATTAAACATCACATCACATCACTTCATATGTAATGAAGTAACCGCGAAATATGATTCTGAAAACGTCTTCGCAAAATTGTAAAATGAAATAAACTACGAGCGTAGATCTTCAGATGTCAGTCGACCTTCGTGCGTTTCATATGTATTAAAACGAGGAAGTCTGGTTACGTCGGCTGTAAATCGGCAGACAGGAATATTTACGGCTCGACAGTTGTCGACATCCTGTGACACTAAAAGATTGTATGAAGAAGAAAGAGACTTGAAGGAGAATTATTGCTATGACCAAACACATTATATACAACGGTCTTCTCTACGATGGTAGTTAGTGGAAATTTTTGCGAACGTTTCTAGAGTTCAGAAGTTAGACAGTCGCACGAGAATATTATTAGTAGCCGTCGTCTTAAAATATACCGCTAATTTACTTTGACGAGTTTATCCACTAATTTACGTAAGTGCAAAAAAATAAATCATTTATTTATTTATTTATTGTATACGGATAGTTTATTTTATGCATTTAATCTATACATTTATTCTATACAATTAGACCTTAAAATAACAAAGTTCTAAAAAAGTGTACAATCAAATTTAAACGGCGTCAACAAATTTTTGTGTATTTATGAAAATCTAAAAATTGTCGTCTCATTTCAAAACATATTATTAATCAGTTGTTTGACGCACATAAGGAAAACAAACATGTCAGAGTTTTAAACGACGCAAATACGAAAGTCATGATCAATTTCATAATATTGATATAAACTTAAATGCTTTGCAACTGGCACTGGATTATTTTCTTTGAACAGCGTGTTAGCTCAAGCGAAAATTACAGTAAGGTCTGCTTAACATCATCATCATAATCATCAGCCTCTTGATGTCCACTGCCGGACATAGGCCTCCC
>DWMG01002883.1:0-12595 GCA_018244855.1 Elbella merops
TGTGGTTTTTTATACACATCATAACGCCAGGTCCACTACAGGATAGGTAGATAGCACCGAGTATTTCTACCAGTGCAGAAATGACGTGCTTCTACATTCATCATTCTCTTAATTGACACATGAACATTTGGAAATCTTTCAACTCCCGGTCAATCAATTTTATGAGTTTATCTTGTTAATCAGTTTGTTTTATGGTCAAAATGAGTATTATGCAAACAGAGATAGAGAATTATCACTATTATTATGAGATCTTCGCGCCAGTTACGGGGTGAACAAAGAGTATCGAGGTATGAATGTAGATAAATATTAGACACACTAGACGATAAACGCGAATGCGCGGCAGCGGTGGTGTGTTATTGAATTAAATGACAAATATCAACCAAGTAAGAGAGGCATTAGAGTTAGAGGCGAGCCGTTATTCCAGTCGCACGGCTGCAGCGCGCCCGCCGCGGCACGTACGAGCCATCCTTACGGTACTTTGGACCTGTGGGTTGGCTGACAGCCGCTCGCTTGCAACTAGGAAACTCTATACTTAACATATTTATCGCTAAAATATACTGGCGCAATAGACCGTCGCTAAAACTATATATTTGAAAAGCAACTTGGCATTTTCATTGTAGACACTGTTTAGTGCAGAAGAGAACAAACACATCAGGTCGCTGAGGATAAAGAGGGACGATGTAAGAATAATTTTCCGTGGAAATGATCGGACGGAATAAAACGTTTTAACATAATTAATTTAATTGTTATTGCATTGTTTTCGTTGTTTGCATTGTCGTCACATTGTTTCAGTTAATCAACTACAATGAAACAAAATCGTAATCGATAAAAAAATTACACGAAAATACTACGACGATGTCAGTACACACTCATTGGAGCTGAACAATTTGATAAAGGAATAGATAAAGGTGGTAATGCAATAACATATAATGTGTATGATTTTGCGCTAGGTGCGCCGTACGAGTGCACAGTACATGCGAGATGCGAATATGGAGCGCAGCGCTGCAGCGAGGCCGCCCGCCGCTGGTGCATTCTACACTGTTACCGCACAGACAATGCTGGCTCGCGAGACCCGTTGCGCGGCTAATTATGCCTACAGCCTTCCAGCGCTTTGTGCAAACCGACCGCTGAGCTCACTCCGACCGAAGCCGCCCCGCACTCGCGTGCATTGTTTACAAGATTGTAGGAACCGACAGATGTACGCGCACGAAGCCTACTCCACGTTAAGTAATGAATGGTCTTGAACTACTTTTTGCATTAATTCAACATGCGTCATGTAAAAATTTGGTGTGTGAACGGGCACCACGTGCGGAAGAGGCAGATATGGCGACGATATTATACCACGCGCGCGCATCGCTCCCGAACATTATATTTAAGCACCGAAACTGCGAGCGAGTCATGCGTGGTATTATGCAAAATGAAGTTCCCCCATAACACGCAAGGAGCTGAACATTCTGCGCTATTATTACATTACAAACGATAGAGTGCCCTTGATAACTAGCCACCCCACGATTCACGGCATACAAGTGTCGTAACAAGTCCAATACTTATTTACATGCAGCAGAATTAAAAACTCTGCCCCATCCCTAACATTCGCCACTTAGAAGGGGTGCGCAACCCTTTGTGAAAATGTTTAGAGCATCGTCAACGTCACGCAGTGTTCGTCAAACAATGCAAAGGGCAGTGGCACACATACGAGCACGCAGCGCGGGCCGCGGAGGTTATCGTTCAATAATGACGTAACGCCGTGTCGCAAGCGGCAGCGCTTCGAGCCCTTCCATCGGTCCCTTTCCGTGCTCGCCGCCCGCTTTCTAATGCTCGCCGTACGCTCGGCGCTGCGCCGGCCGCCGCGGGTGCGGATCGACATCCGTGAGAAACAGCGGGCACCACAATTACATATGCACGCGACGCGAATGGCCCTCTCCGAGAATTTTTCACCTCTCCGCCGAGAGCGTATGAATCACTGTTAAAGTATTTAATGCGGGAACTGATTTCTTTGGCCATCACGGCGTCTATAATAGTGTATTAGTCATAGCTGCGTATTGTAATGTTGTAATTCAAGAAGCGTTTGGTTAAATGAATAAATTGACGACGAACAAACATCGGAGGCCCCGTCGTACATGCGCAACAGAGATAATAATAATAGGCAACGCTGTCGTAATTCGCAAGCTATTTTATGTGTAAATTGGAGATAAATTAATTGACACTTTTCTGAAAATCTTTACTTACAATGGAACGAACGTCACGGCCGAGCGATCGTATGGTTGTGATGGAAAAACCTCGGGTGACAAAACAATATTTGCAATTCCAATATCCGAATAGAAAAAGGCGAATTACGGCACAGCCGCTGCTAGTCCCGCAGCTGCGAGCCGCTGCGGCGTGTCGGCTGGTTACATTTGATAACATTTAAATAAATTTAGAGACATATGGAAGGTACATCATGCCGATACACCTTGACATTATTTTTCATCAAATACGTTGCCAGTAATATTGAATTAACACAGTTCTTTTCGGAGCTAACTTTGTCAGAAGTTTACACTCGTTTTTGAATACACGAAAAACCAGACACATGTAGACGTAAGACACTGAAACGCGATGTATTATTGTGATCCAG
Organism: Elbella merops; assembly: GCA_018244855.1. Taxonomy (NCBI): domain Eukaryota; kingdom Metazoa; phylum Arthropoda; class Insecta; order Lepidoptera; family Hesperiidae; genus Elbella; species Elbella merops. Next base: position 2,615 of record DWMG01002883.1, read on the forward strand.
CAGCAAAACCCCATGACTACAAGACCCGCAAGGGCCCGCACGATTCCATTGTCACCACCAGTTCCTACTGATCGCTAAATCTTCGAAAACGCATACCTATTTTGAAAAATACGGGAAGTCAAGATGTTCTTCAAGAAAGCTTCGATCTCTTCGATCGTACGGAGGCTGAGACTGGGTTAAGATAGGCCGGATTCACCGGTCGGGTGTTGCATATGTCGCAGGCGTCGGTGTCCACTTACTATCAGGTGGCCCACCTGTCTGTTCGCTGCGCTGAATATAAAGATAAGAAAAGCCGGGCGCATTGTGTAGGCCGCGATGAGTTAACAGCCGGGAGCGAGTATGCGCGCGGCCTTGCAGCCGTGACGCGCGCACCGTGACGCGCCGTGACGCGCGGCTTTTTTCGCGGAAATTCCGCGGCGGCCGTCGCTCGCGGAACCACGCCGCAGCGCCGCTCTATCAATGACGCAACGTAGCACTTATCAGCACACTACTACTATCGACAGGAAATCACTCCAAATTAACATCCGTTGCTACGCCACGCTGGAAATTGCTCCCGTGCGTTACGTTGCTACACTAAATTGTAACTTTCTGTATTTTAGACATATGAATACCTATTGAGCATTATTTACAGTTTTGTAGCCCTTAACTTATGATGATACTGAAAAATAAATACGCAGTAAAGTTGTCAGTTTTGCAACCTAATTTATTTACATTGTTTACTTGAACATATTGAAGACATTTAGTTCAAAAATACCAGAGAATATTTTTAGTTACACATGAAGCGCTGGTGGCTTATGAGTTATATACGATACATGTCGGAACATGTGTAGATATAGAGAGGTACAAAGGCACTGGCGTGGAAGCGTGTTTCTGCAATGGAAACATGAAAAGCGCTCTTGAACACATGAAAAACAAAACTTCCATTCTAGTTAGTGTAAAAACTGGGGCACGCTGCTTGACACAGTTCCGTGTCCTATGTGGGTGGCGGCCCTACAGCTGTGGGCGGTTTCTGACGCAACCCAAACAAAGCCGAAGGGCAACCGCTCGCTGCACCAACGTTTTGCAACCGAAGCCTTGCAACTTAATGAGTAGTGAATATCATCACAGATGATGTTGTGTCAATGCATCAGTCATTCGATATAAAGTCTAAAAGCGCGTATTTGTCGGTTGTCGGTTCAATATTTGATGTAGGAAATGTTCGAACGCTGAGGAGGTCATTGACAGAACGAAGACGGTTGCAGCGAGTGCAGCGTCGAGCCAGTTCCGGTGCACTACGCGGCAGGTATAAATAGCGACCCGTTAGTGTCGACGACCGCGCGCCACCACTGCGCTAGCCCTCTTCCTAACATTCCTCCCGACCTACTTTATACGGAAACATCTAAATTATTGTACAACACGCCCGACTTAATAGTTTCCAGTCGTCACTACTGGAGGGGTGTCAAGTCTGCGCCGAGACAGTGTTCCTGAAATAGGAAGCGGGATAAGGGGTGGAGGTAGAAGGGCGCCGGGAAGCTAATAACGCAAACGCCCTAAACCAGCGACTCGATAGAGGTGGGTGGGTTGCGCGCGCGGGCCTCCGCCGGCGCGAGCCTGTATGCGTGAAAGGGCCCGTGCGTACGTGACGCGGGGCACGCCGCGGGGGCGGGGAGGGGCCGCCCGCACATCTTGCGGCGCTGCTTAGATGCACCGCCGGGCGCGGGTCGGGGACCGCGTCCTCTGCGCACTCGACGCCATCCCGGCGCAGGCCAATTTACATCGACGAATGCGTGACGCTCTCGCCGCACTACCCACCAGAACGCTTTCCACGCTAACTGCTGTCCGAATCCGGCTCACAGCGCAATTCCGGCACGACATGCACGCCAAGCTTGATTAATCTCAGTCCTGCGCAGACATATCAACAACATCGCTAGGTATTGTCACGTAACTCATAACTACTTAATAGATATTGGTATTCTAAGCGTTACGCAAATATTTCGTGTGACAAATATAAAATGTTTACTGAGAACCACACAGGTATTGTTAACGGCGCTCTAGTGTATATAGTATATGGTTACGTAGGTGTTGCATTAATAGAAGGTCGGGCCGTTGATATCTTTAATGTATGAGGATAAGATTTAAGCCGGCAGCTTGCAAAAGCGCGTATAAACAGGTAGCGGAGGGCGAGTAATACTACAGAATGTTACGAGGCGCAAGGTCAGTGCCGCTGCATCTGCAAGTTGACTGCACGCCTGCAGCGCACGCGGCGGGCACGCGCCGCCCGCGGAAATAACCGGCCCTCATAAAACTTGCCATTCGCGAAACCTATTCCAGAACATCTTGCGGGGCCCTTGACACCGGTAATTTATATACTTTTTGTCACCAAACGATTGTCGATTTTAAATATAAACGCACCAAAACAAACGCAATCCTTGAGCAACAAGATGGAGACGAAATGATGAGGCAGTACTTACAATCTTACAATTACAATCGAACGTGTCATAACTGAAATAAACAGTGAGTCGAACGGATGTAAAATATTTACTTTTATAACGATTTAGTGTTCACGTCGACGTGACGTTTTCACAACTTCATGTTTAAAACGTGACAATGGAACGATAATTGATTCATGCAAATGACTATAAATCAGGCAAAATAAAACAACAATGAAAGTTAACCAGATAACCATTTACGAAGTTTAACATCGCATTTAAATTGTTACTGCTCATATGCTTACTGATACCATCTAGGCTGAGTTATGATAAATGGGCTTATTTGAAACGCTAACCTAACTGAACCCAAGTCAACTGTTTTTAATTATTAAATATCAATTGAAATGGACAGCGGGAATACAATGTAAATAAAAAAAAAAATTGTTTTCCGAGAGGCCTCCAATAGTCCGTTGTTACATTAGTCTGTTTGAAATAAAACTGCTTTCAACAGGACTTAAATATAATAAAAATTCTAGCGAAAAAGGTCAAATATCCTGACTGAACATAATCCAATTGTCTTGCGTTAAAAAGGTAATTTATTCAATTTGTGTGTTATGTTAGAAGTCTCCAGCCAGGATGCCAGATAAGTTATTTCAAAAAGTCACCCAAAAATGGTTGCGCCGCGAATTTATGCAACCGATTAGGGCCGGCAACAACAGCTCGGAGGCGAGACTTTACGCTAATACTTCGAGACAGGAAACGAGTGACAACGGCTACACTGGAGCTCGCAATCGGCGTTGTGTTGAATTGACAATGCGCCTCGGAACAACTGCGTGGCGGTACGTAGTGCGTCGCGGCGAGAATGTTGCCGCGGAACAAAGGCAGCTAATAAGACGCAGCTGATGGCGTGACAGGTGTGGCGGCAGCCGGCCCGCACCTGCTCGGCACGCGCCGCCGCAAGCTGCTCTATCGATTACATAGCTTCATTACTAACACACAATCCATGTCCGAGGAGCCCAAGTCTAGATGCAGGCCGGCTGCCTAGCGCACGCCCCGTCCATAGGGCGCATCGAACGAGACGCTACCCAGCGACTCGCGAGCCAGTCGACACCGTCCGCGGAATAACAATTCGTTAATATAACTTTATAGTAGGCATCTTTTTAAAATCATAGACGTTTGCAAGCTGTACTGTGAATTAATGAATAACAAAATAGATCCAAGAAACACCGAATTAATTTTCGTTCTACGAGTATCACGAATAGCGATGCGTGATGGTCACAAGTTTTGAGCAATGACATCAGTCACCTGTACAATGGTAGCTGAACATGCAGTTTCCGCCCGAGATGTGAACAAGAAAGCTTAGACGTTTTCATAGGAACGAGTTCGCCAAACGAGCCGAACGGGTCCGAGGGATACAGAGTGGGTACCGTTAGTGGAAGCGGATAGCGGCGGCGATGCGTAGATAATGCGCGGACCGGTTCGCGACCGACACACGCTATGATTCTTTACTACTATCACAATAAATAGCCAGATAACGCGATAACAGACGCTTATGCAATCGACGCAAAATGTCTAAAACGTAACTTCCGATAAGATAGCAACTGTAGTATTTCTGTTACCACGTCAGGTGCGACCGACGTAAATTCCACATAGATACTTTATGTTTATAAGAAACCGAATAATTCCGGGTGTCTCCGCGCCGGGCTCGGTTTTCCCAGAGCACACACCCGTGTAATTACACATTTCATTGAAATCGCGGTGCTCATTAAGTTGGCGAGCATATCGCCGCGGCCGCGCTACCGGTCCGCCTGGTCAATGACGCGCGGACAAAAGTGCGCGAAAACTTTCAGCGCCAGCTACACATGACTCACGGATTTTCCTGTGCTCTACGTAACAACTATGACAACGCCGATAGCACTCATTGCGTGAGTACCGCAGATCACGAGTCTCGTACGGTTCCCCGAGTGAACCCCAGATAGCAGCGACCAGCACCACCGCGCGCTGAGCAGGGTTGGGCTAAAATTTTCTATTCGAAATTCTATACGTATTATAAAGAGCTAACCTATAATAAAGTAATATAGCATTATTGGCAACGTTAGTGTCCAGTGTCCTGAAAAACTTACTTGCCGTTACTTACAGTAAGGTGCATGTAGGTACGTTTGTCGCGTTAACAATGGAGCGGATGCACCGGCGAGCGCTTTACAGCGCGCCGCGGGCCGTGCTGGGCGCTAGGCGAAGGGAGACGCATCGCGTGCAGCGGCGGCTCCGCGGCCACACCACCGACCTACATTTTATGCGACACCGAACTCATTATTTACTAGCCGGAGTCGCACACGCATTGCTCGCCCCCGCGATTTCGCTACCCCCGAAGAGATGCCGCCGAGGATCGCATCCGGGCCGCGCCGCCGGGGGAGGATCGCCCGACGGACTACCTGCGAAAATACACTACAAAAAAATACACAAACCATGCACACAAACAAAAACGAGACCTCCCGACGGGACCAGCTTCGAAGCCGTCGACGTAGGTGTCTGCATTTTGGAAAACAAAACAAAATAGAAAGAGTCGCGTGCGAACGCGACGCAGGGATACGGGCGGCAGGTCGTAAGAGAGAGGTGGCACGAGGCCCGACGTAAACAAACCACGAGCGGGAGCTTCGACCGCACTCACCATTTCGGGGATCCTCGGATCCAGGGTGGCCCGAGACGGCCGCACCAGCCCACGTAGTGAAGAGCGGGCGAGTCGTCGAATAAGAGACACTTGCACAGTCACACAAAACAGTTCAAAGCACGCACTCGAAACATACGATCGCGACACGTCCCGTCCTACACTACGTTCGCGGCTCTCGCCGATGCAGTTTACGTCACCGCATCCCGCTCCCGACTGGCAGTGCGCGGCGCGAGCGAGCGACGACCTCGCGCTGCAGCGTGCACCGCCCCGCGCGCCCCGCGCCGCGCACCCTGCCCCGCACCGCGCCGCGCCCTAGCGCTGCGGCCCTACCGCGCCCTGCGCCCGCCGCCTCGTCCTACGTCCGGTGAATCACGAACGCCGCTGATTATACTACCGGCACGAATATCGACACGACCCGACGACCGATGGACCGCTTTTTCGCTCCACTCGAATTTTATTTGGCTTGCAGCACGAAGCCATCCGGTGTGTTGCCAAATTCAGTAATGAGAAGCAAATTACACGCGCGCCTCTTAATTACATATTATTTAACCGAAGAGCGAAATTTTAATTAAAATATCAATTTGTGACCATTAACTGCAGGTTTATTCAAAATACATAAAAAAAACGACGAATATTAAAATGCGCACACAGGGATAATTAAGTATTCACGAGCCGTATTCATAACTTATATTTAAATATTTTTATTAAGAAAATGAATATTTTTTATGAAAAACATCCGCCTGAGTTTAAGACGGTAACAAATATGTATATTTCTAACTGTGGGAATACTTAATTCAATATTCAATTAAAAATATACATCGGATTTCAACATTTTATATTTACTTAACATCAAACGAGAATGGAATTCATCTAGGGTTAAATCGCCATATAGCCCATTATTTTCAGCATCATCATCATTATATCGGAAAGGACTGAAAATTTACCTAAGATCAGTTAATACCTTAACGAACTTCGACCGCCATAGGCGGCAATATTCTACCTAGTACAGTTTTTGATACCAAGGCATATCATGCAAGCAAAGATGCTTAGGGCCGGAATACACACAAAGATGTCAATTCGACAACAACTGTAAACAAAGACTTTCTCCGACTTCCGTCAAACTTATCTAATATATATGTATGGAGTACGATCGGCTTGTTCACATATTTTACACTTTGCAAAAGTTATCCTTCAATTTCTTAGTTGTCGTTACTTTCATTCGATTTTTTGAATTGAGAAACCCGAACAGTTAAGAACTGAAGCTATTGTTAGCCACTGTACTTAAGTTCAGAATTTATAAAATCAGATTAAAGATCATTATTACATAAAACAACAATTTTCGATTTGTTACTTTGAATACCAATTCGTGTACGCGAGTTTTATTATAGTTAATAATAATATTACCGAATGTTAATAATGAAAAGTTACTACATATGTCAACCACAGAATGTTTGGTTTAAATTACAAATTATCATTGTCTCAGTCCCAGTCCACTGCTGGACGTAGGCTTATCCTAATACAGGGTTTTAGCTGTACCAGTTGAGCATGGTTTCCCGGACCGCCGACACTCCAGCCCAACTTTAGCCGTGCCGTCTGTCGCCAGATGCTCGTTTATCATACAGCAGGATGGAACAGGGGCAGGCGATGTTCGCTTGGGCTGTTAAAGTGGGGCTTAGAACCCATCACAGCCCCACGTAGAAGAATACTTCAAATGGAAGCACAAAACAAAAAAGTTCACTAAGAAGGGACGGCGCTAGCGTTCTCGAAATTTAGCTCATGTTACAAATCAATTAAGCCACAGGATCAAACATTGATTTATTTGTTTGGGTACAATTAAATGATATAGATGTCATATTATTTCATATGTACGACGTACGTACGTGGACAGTAATGAGTGTAGTAGGAGCAAATCAGGTCTATAAGGACAGATATATGTTGGACTACATGACGTCTGCCCACGCTGTATGTAAGGTAATAATAACATTATGTCATTACACCAAGTAGAAGACACCAAGTGCCAAATATCGTTATCCTAACAGACCTGGCGAGTTTGTTCTACATTTATCACAAGAAATATTAATACCTAGTAACTAAAGATAATTCTCAACAGAGTACAGGTTATTTCTTAATCTTGAAAGCGAATAACAAATTTCCAGAACAAATGCTCGAAAACTTGCACGAGTCATTTTCCCAAACAAAAGTACAGATTTACATAAATGACGCAAACTACACCATGACACAATTTTATATAAAATAATATTTTACCTTATATTTCGTTTTTCCTTCCTTTTACATTAACTGAATTATTGTTCAATAGCTATTACAATTTTCCCGATCCGCCGATTGTTATTTACCTACATGTAGAAATTTAAATACTGACAACTCATATTACCTGTAGGCAATAGCCGTGTGTATATTAAACAAGATTATGAATTACAAACAAGAATACACATATATGTATAATGTACATGAATGAACAATGCACATATAAATTTTACTAAAGTATATTTTAAAGAAGAGAATGACAAAGATAGAAGAAGCACGTCAGGTGTGTAAGGGTTGCGATATTTGACCATGTGTGCTCTCTACCTACACAATACGAGATTTGGCACGGCAATATAATAATAATAGGATATGAGTTATTCAAAGACTGATTAATACGTCATCAGCAATAATGTCTTATCGACTGCTTTATCGTCCCGCTGTTTAACAGAGGTCTCATCTCCGCGCCAGAAGGTTTAATGCTGTACTCTTCTACGCTGACTTCATGCGGATTGGAGACCCTTAATCTCTTACAGCATAACGAAGCAGTAGCAGATGTGCTGATACCCTTGTCTATTATCACCCTTACAACTAACGATTTTTTAATTGTTAAAATGCCAGTCATCGTCATTAATCCATTCATCTTTAAATGGTGAACACGGTTGTGGTTGGTAGAAATAAATTAGTAAATAGTTACAGTGCGTACCCTGAATTCGGATTATTACAACTTTTATGGTTAAAGTGTTAAACAATATAACTCTTACGAGTTCTCCAGAACTCCTTAGAAACAAAAGATCGTCAAAGAAGCTGCTTCCATAAGTTAAATGTCCACGGAAAGAACTCGTTTTAAAATACGAAGACTGCACAGAACGAGACAGAATCCATTGAAGACACTTTCCTCGTCATCGTTTAGTGCAACAAAAAAAGATGGAAACACCATAATATTAAAAATTCATCAATTTACAATAGCACAATATTCTTATCGGGACTGAAATGGTCTAAGCAATTTTCAAATGTGGAAATATTGGTACGTCGCTGGATGACATCAAATCAAGTTTGCGGATATATCGAGACGCCCGTCACTATACATATGTAAGCAGTTTTCTTTTCTTATATTTTTAGCCAGGTAAACACACAGAAGCACCACCTGACGGTAGAGGTCACCATCTCCTATGAACATTTGCAACACCAAATAGCTTTGAAGAAGAGCTCTCGTAACGCCTTTCTTATAGAGCTCCATGTCCTGCCTTCGAGAATATCTCAAAAGAAAATCAATCCACATTTTATACGGGTGCAGTAAAAATGAGCGTGCAAAACGATTCGTGAAGGAACACCACGAGCTGGTGGCTAACTTAAAATTACTTAATAGATGGATCGCACCGCACTTTAATAAATACATATGTTAACTGTTAGAGTTACAGTATGTCTTCAGTGGTAAGCCCGGTTCATTGGATCTTTAGCGATTTCGCTATACACGAATTCTGACGACTATGAAGGAGTGCCGGCAAGGAAACACCTGTGATTTTCTTATCGAGTGATGTATTCACGAGTTACTAAATCTAGTTACAGATCCAATTACAAATTACTTTTTATTCGATCCGGCCGAGTGTGTCGCCATGACAGTCGTGAGTGCGTCCTCTTTGGTTGCGTTTGAAAACACCTTCAAAGTCAGTTGCGTTCAGAAACGCCACAGATCTTAAGCGCTATGACAAATCGTTTTTAACGGTAAACACGCAAACCTATACCTTCCTAGGTCCAGTCGAGCTCAAACCGAGATCCGCTCTAGAAATTACACGACTTCAGACACAAGTTGGATTCCAGTTTCTTCCACAACTGCACGAGAAGCACCTGACCGGCTTGTGTAATATGCGACCTTAGTACTATTTCGGTTAAAGCTATCTATTCTGTTGGAAAGCAATAATATGTCATAAATATTTGAAATTAACAGTGTAGGTGATAAGATAGGGGTTTGAGAACTACTAGCGTTAAGAACTTTCACACCTGATACGACGTTAATAGGTCGCTCGAATTCATTATGGCAATCTAATTACATAACTCTTTAGGTAGATTGTAAATTGGGAACTTTGATAAAAAGGTCCTGTATTGGACCAAAATAAAGTCTTTTACAGTGTCTCAGCGTCCATTCATTTAATGTTTCTCTGCTAAGTGAATGATATGGTGTCAGGCAATCCAAACGACCACTTAATTATAGATATTGATACTCATCTATACACCCAAAATAAAATAGAAATGATAAGGAAATCTTTTAGCAAATTCTAACATTTCAATGTTGCAATGATTCCAAACTACAACCCCCGGCTTAACAGCCACATAGTTCACTGGCAACTAGGGTCCTACGGTAGAGGGTGCTAGGTTAAAATGCTGGCGCGCCACTCTTTACAAAAATGTAACTTTTACGATGAATATCATCTGCTACAATGGTGAATGAAAATACCATGTGAAAAATCGCAATCCTTAGAGTTATCCCTTATAATCTGCTCATTCTGTGTGGGGATCTATCTTCAACAGTGGAATGATAAGAGGTTTGATGATGATAATACTATTTCAAACTAGCGGACCCGGCAGACGTCGTCCTGCCCGGATAAGCAGTGTTACATTCAATATTTTATTTTAAAATGATTT
>DWMG01002884.1:0-12594 GCA_018244855.1 Elbella merops
AGTAAAGTAGGCTAATTACTATTTTCAATATTATTAGTTATCTTAATTCCAAATTTAATTAAAACACATTCAGCATGTTGTCTGTAAACGAACATATGTACGTTAAGACATTTACAATAATAATATTTGTAGAAAAAAGTACTTTAAAAACATAAATATACATTGCTAGCTGTATTTTAAATTACGGTTAACAATGTTAATAACTTATAACTCTGTGATGTTCTGTGACTATGCGATTTTACAATTTGTGTTTTAAAGCTAAACCACATAAATGTCTAATCTAATTTTGTCAGAAATACCCACAAATTAAGCTATTTAAGCATGTTTATTCTTCAGGCACACCTATAATAGTCTTTGAGATACGCGATTCTGCAAAACGTTACCGCAGCAGAAAACGCAATATCTCAAAAACCTGAAGACGCACAAATTATATTTTTAGATTTGCACAAATATAAGCTCTCTGCTCATGCGCAATTTTTAACTCTTCGATGATTCGTTTAGAATTTTCCTACTGGAACAACGTCACCCCAGCAGGAAACATTTTTTCCGTTTATTTCCAAAACGATAATATGCACAATTTTTTTATTCAGCTCACATTTACAACAGATTGAGCACTAGTTATATGTCCCACTCATATCACTCTAGGTGCTACTTTCCTGCTGGGGTAACGGTCACTGTCAAATTACAAAAACCAATAATACTTGATCCAGGCATCGAACCCGTCCAATCAGGACCTCTCGCTGAGCAATAGCACTTGTAACCACTCGCCAACAAGGCAGTGAAATCAATACTTTAAATAATTCTTTTCAATTACCTGTAACTATCAATTTTGATTATGCCCTCATTTTGCTTGCTGCGCACTAAGTCAAACAGAATCACGGCATTGTAGAGTGCGTTTTCGTACTTCTCTTTGTGACTTAAATATTCGTCGGGGACACCTTCGAACTTGCTCACTTCATTCTGTTTCACTGCTGGTCTTGTCAACATGTAGTTTTCTACAATAACACACGAACGATATGAGGACAAAACGAATGAAAGATAAATTTGTGAACTTAATGAGAACAATTTATCAATGATTTGTATGTATTATTACGAATAACGATGGATATAAAACATAATAATTACACTGGCTTACGGCGGTATTACACATTAAATAGGAATATATGTATTATTCCAAATTTTTCATATAATAGAAATCGTGTCATTCATTCGTTCATCTCTAAGAATTATTGCAATGCACTGACATGTCGGGAACTGGGGGCCGTAAAAGGCGGGTGGTAGCGGCTGGATGAGATCTGCGGAGAATCGGGTGTTGTGGCACACTTTGGAAAAGGCCTATGTGCAGCAGTGCAACGGTAAAGGCTGATGTGATGACGATGACTGACATGTACTGTGCAACGAAATCACCATATCTTAGTCCACTGGACATGACCTCCCCTAAAGACCGCTTGCGAACTCTTTTATAAATTTTTTCACGAGCATGCGGGTTGAATAGCGCAGATCACAGCTTCTCGCACCGCCTACGCTGCTGCCCGTTGGCGGCCAGGGCATTCATCTGTGTCTAATTAGGTGACTATAGCGAGATCTGCCAGCGCAGGATTTAGTCGCCTCTTACGTCACCCTGGTATACCGGCATGAAATCAAGAGATGTATTCTTTCCCCGCCTCGAATGGAATAAACATGCGAATGAAATTTAAATTTTATGAAATTCCATAACGATATATTTATTTATTTTCATAAAAGCCTTCACTGTGAGACACAGGTCTAATCTCAGAATGAAAAGGGTGAAGGCCATAGTTCGCCACATTATCTAAATGCTTAAGGAGTGTAGGTATATGCCTTCAAGATAATTATGCACAACTACTAATACATATTTTAGCTTGAGCTCCTTCACAATCACAGGACATGACATTTTATAATTAATTAATACACGTAAAGTTTGGGCTGCGAGCAACTTATGAACTCCGGTTTCCGGAGTTGGGACCAAGTCAATGTCACTAGGCTAATCATTATACATACCTACCTACTATGAATTCAAGAACATGTGGGTGCCGGCGAACAAAAATAATAGAATAAAACTTTTAAGGACACGGTTTAAGAATTCGACTAAGAAAATTAAAACCTAATAAATGCAATATATAAAGATATTATTAATTTGTTAAGGTGTGTAAGAATAGAGTCTATGTAATAATGTCTGGCACTCTGTGCTCTCTGCCTACCCCGCAAGGGACATGGCGTGAAGATATGTATGTATGTATTATTTTTTTTTTTGTTATGATTAGCATAACAGTGATAAACAAACGGGAACTGATAATTAAAATGCATATCGTGGACTTGTTTGTATATGATAGTGTTTTTGTGTGAGAGAGAATGCAATATATAAAACAAGTTTAGTCAATGCAGAGTGCAAAATACATTTTAGATATCGGACCGATGTATTTTGGGACACATTACACTGAATGATAAAAGAATAAAGTCAACGTCGGACGTTTATTTACACTGTAGTTATCATTTACAATCGTTTATGATATGTAATAGGTATTTGTCTCAGTTTTCCGATCTATAACGGACAAAAACTAAAAATCGACACAATTTATACCTATATAGCTTGGGACGTATGTTTTAACGAGATATCTAAGGTATATTACAATAAAATTGCGGCAAATGCAAAAAAGGGGTTTCAGAAGCGGAAATTTCTTCCCGCCTCGGGAATTTAAGTTTTATTGTTCACATGATAATAATTGACATAATTATACAATTGATATAAAATTTGCTGTCAACTTCTATGAATACTAAAATTTTGCTAAATTAAATGAAAAAATATAATACCGCGTTCACTTATAAACTATAGTTGGCATTCACTCAACATTTAAAAACATTTGCTCAATTTTATAACAAATATGGCACAGTAAATCAGACGCTTCCGATAACTTTGCGGTTACTATAAAAATGAAATACTGATGTATGGTCTGTGAAAATATTACACCTGTGATTTCTAATATGGTACCTCTTTCCTTCCGTGCCAAAGTTTTCTCCGGTCCTCCATCTATCAAATAAGTGAGCTCTTGTACATTGAAATCACATCTGTCTCTTTCTCTCTGCAGTAGTTCGTTAACTTTCCCCATTATATGCGTACAGCACAACCAGTTCCTACGATAGCTGCGGCTGGACTATGTTGTTTAATGCACTCTAAATCGAAGTCGAACTTCGTTCGAACTTCATTGTTAATAATAATGAAGTTGAATTTCTACTCTTGGCGATGACTTAACAAAATACTGTTTTATTTAAATGATAATTACCTAATCAGTCAATAGAATATAACTTACAAATTGCGATGTCTATAGTTCTGACATTTGTATGGATATTAAATATGTAGGTAATAAATAATAATTGACCCATTATAATTTCACTTTTGGAATATGGGTCTTCTCTCATATTGAGTTGGTTAAGGCCATAGTCTGCCACGCTGGCCAAGTGCGGGTTGGCAAACATACATGGATATTACATTTTTCTAATTATGTCTAATGATGTTTCTCTCGCAAATTTAAACCAAAATTTGTAACTCGCTGCGTCAAACTAAATCGTTAGAACAATAAGCGAAAATTCACTTAACTTTTCAATCTTTATCTTCCATTTTTTTACTGATTTATTCCCTAACATAGAATGTCTGGTTAGCCGACTGTTTGCAAGCGCAACTGCCGTGCGAAAAATCCTGGGTCCGATCCTTGTTTCGGTTACTATTGAAGCTTTCTGATTTAAAACATCTAGTATTAGCCCGAAGACTAGATTTCTACCTGGCAATAGAATATTAGGCAATAGGCTGACTATTCCGTGAAAGGTATATGTCATATTTTTACTTATTACATTAAATTAAGTTCAGAAGTCGAAATTTAGTGTTTAGTCGTTTTACTTTTAATACTTTTTTTAAATATTTTTTTGTGCATAAATATACAATTAAAATTCACAAAAGACCTGGTGTGATGATAAATAATTAAAATCGTCTTGTTGATCAATATTAGTTAAGTATCATGAGCCTGCCACTGAACTGATAGGATTTCATAAATTATTGTGGTAATAATTACGACACTTTGATTTGATTATAACAACAATTACACTGGACCTAAGTACCTACATATCATTTTTTTCAATACGTAACATCACGTCTGTAATCCCCGAAGGGGTAAGCTTATCCCAGAAGGGGTAAGCTCATTTGGGATACTATTCAAGTCTATATATATCTGCTTACTGTTAGCGAATAATGATTGATTCTGGATACATTGATTGTTATGGTTATCTTGGATACCTCCATGTTGAGGTGCCATCTTTATTTTTTTTTTTCACATCTATACTAACCATTTTAGGCCAGGACTCCGTTCTTCCTGATGTTTTTTGTAAAATGCAGTTGGTTTCTATTTTCATGTTTCCTAAAATCACATTGCACAAAAAAAATTGCAGAGAGTAAGGTGGGCAAAAACCTAATAATATCTTCATCATTTGTTGTGCTACTTATTACATTTTTTTTTTTTATTTATTTTTGTACACTAAATACTTAAAACTAATAATCAAATAGAGACTTTGTACAAGGATCTGCTTATTCCTATAAGAAATCTCTTCACTTTTTGTACTATCTACCCTCAAATTCTGTGATAATCGCCTAATTTATATTACACATATTTGTTCCGTTTTGGCAACAGAAATGTTTTAATCATACATTAATACATTTGATCAAAACTTTACACTAAAAAATTTTTTCATCTTATTAAAAAGGAAAAAAAAAATTTTTCATCATAAGTATATGATCAAAGACCAATGTATGTGTTTTGTTTGTTATTTTTTCTTGTAATAAATATGTACTGAAAATATTATATTTAATTGCCATGCTAATAATTATACCAATTTAGTTGCACCCATAAAATTTAGATAAAAATATTATTACATCATTGATGACTTCTTTACATGTATGACCTCTTTAAATTTAAGATTCATACTTAGCTGCGTTAAAACAGAAAATCACTTACTATAGCAGTCAATCAAAGCAACTCGTGATAGCAGCAGTGAAGTGAATAGCTAAATTGAAGATTCTGAAATGTTCAACTGGGTCTATACCAAATTTTTACTGCATAACTCATTATCATGAACCCTTTTATCGCTTCACCGTTGGAAAGGGTGACAGACCTAATTTCAAACATAGTGCATCAGAAACTAAGCCTTTTATCAACAACTATTGTTAAGAGCAAATAGGAATCAGGAAATAAAACACACAATTGACCCAACAGCAGTGTATTGGATCGTTTTTCTTAACTATTTAAAAGGGTGATCACTTCTTGGCTGTGACCGCGGCTTCGTCCTCCCGCGCGAAGGTCTGGAGCAGCTCCTCCTTCTTGGCCGCGATGCGCTCTTCGCGCCGCTTGCGCGCCTCCTTCACCTTGTTACGGCGGGCCTCCGCCTGGTCGCTGTATTAAATATTCTAATTATATATGTGTATGCAGACTAAAAAAAATAATAATTTTGAGTCAAGTATATTTCATCCAAAAATGCATTGTTAGTAATTATTGTGTTAATTGTTACTTTGCAATAGTTCATGACTTACGAATTATACCTTAATATTAGCATGCATTGATTACCCACCCACAATCATTTTCATGCAAATAATATGTAAAAAAATGCTATTAATAGGATGTTCCCAGAAATATCACAATAATGTTTTTACACTTGCAAGTGCATTAGGAAATTTTATTCATTTGGAAGCAACAGAGATATACTGTTTTTGATAATTTGTCAACAAACAATTCCAGTGTGGTGGTAATAGCAAATAATTTTTAACACAATAACAAGCAATCTTAAATTAACTTTATGCTAAAAATTCATCTAAAGATTTAATTGTTTCACTGAGCTGATATTATTTAATGTCTTTAACTTTGCTATAGTCAAAGAAGAAAAAACAATAATCATATCAACTAATAAGAAGAATACATTACATAACCTATGCCTGTAATCCTCAAAGGAGTAGGCAGAGGAGTGTAATACACTCCCACATTGTATCATGTTTATCATCCTTCATCATGTTCATGTGACATTGACACAAATAGGATTTTAGTGATATAATTAGACTGTCTCTATGTGTGGTAAAAACTCAGATCAAATTATGTTTTCGAGACATCAGGAAAATCAAAATAATAAAAGTACTTGTAACATATGAGCAGTATACCAAAATCAAAATATCTACCATAGAACACCTTTATACCCTGACATGCTAGCGTGTTAGAAACATAAAGAGTTAATGATATGTCTAGCCGAAATATTCAACCATAAAAGTATGCTAAGCATGGTTTTCATACCAAAATGGCAAGGATTAAGGCAACAGTTGCCAAACTAACCAAGTAATCATTCATAAGACACAATCAACTCTCTCACCTCAACATCTTGGTCCTGGCCTTCTCGGCCTTCTTCCTGTGAATGTATTCCATCAAGACACGCTTGTTCTTGAACACGTTACCCTTCGCCTTCATGTACAGAGCATGGTACAGATGCCTGTCAATCTTTTTAGCTGTTCTGTACTTGAGCAACAACTTACGGAGTACCCTTTGTCTTTGAACCCACAGTTCCTGGGAAGCAATTGTTATAACTTGGTTAACAATTATTAAATCCAAAGTTTTACAATCATAAATACCTCTGGCTAATTCCACACAGATGTATGCAAAAGTCACTTCCTAAGTGAAGTCTGAAAAGACACTACTGTCACAACACATCATCAGCTTATCCCAACTAGATACAAGAATTCTCTCAGGGATTTAGCCTATAATCCTCATGGACATATAGTTTGGGGATCACAGTTTCTCACACCACCTATGCTGCTGGTCATCAGTAACCAGGGTCATTTAGGAATGCCCAGGTAGACTGTGCTATACTCCAATCAGCCAGTCACCAGAGCACATTGCTGGTGTACTGTAGCTATATAATTGTGTATGTACATATTTTTACCATACTAAAACATGTTATTGCATAGTGCTTTTTTGTAAGTCAATTGAATAGTTTTGAGAAGATAAATTTCATAACAAGCATGTAATAATGACATTATTGCAAATTGTTGTATCATACTGCAAGACATATAAGAACAAAATACTTTAAATAGCTCTATGAACCACACTTCAATCACCTAATTAATAAGCACTAGCCAGTATCAGTACCAGTATCAGTCATAAAAATACAGTATTAGATCCATTACAAGATTTACTTATAAAGTAGTGGTCCTTCACAATTCATTTTCACTTGAATTTTTATTATGCATGTGTAAAATGAGCTTTTATCTAAGGTTTCCCTGAAACACTATAACATGGAGTTCTTCAATGGAAGTGCAGAGAGCTCTCCTTCAAAGCTGACAAAGCATTTGCCAATTCTCGGGTGTAGCAAATGTCCACAAGCCACAGTGGTCTTACTCACCTGTACGCGGCCTCTCTGCCTGTTCATTGTATATTATGCACAGCTAAAAATAAAATAAACCAAATTAGGTAAAGAGTACTTACTTTCTGAGGCATCCGGGCATTAGCAGTACCTCTTCTTTTACCGAAGCCACAGTGGCGACCCTTTCTCCTCGCTTCCGTGTTCTTGCGAACGCGGGCGCGCGAGTGCACGGCGACTGGCTTCTTGATGACCAGACCATCCTTTATCATCTTACGGATGTTCTGTCCTGAAAACAAACAGGATATAGTCCGTATGTACATATATATTAAGGTATTCCTAACACATTTGTAATTAGTGAGATATTTTTTAATGACCGACATAAATTATTTATTTAGTCTGAAGGGATAAAAGTAATTAAGAGAGCAGACTTCTTTGTAATATATCACTTGAGCTTCAATACGGTTCTCATTGAAATAGTCAATTTGTATTCGATTGTCATTCACACATGTTGATTGTTGATTTGACAATGTTATATAAAGAAATATAAAGAAATCCATAAAATCGAACGGGTTACATGAAATTATATTATTTGCATAATTTCTATGACTTCAGTATAATCCGTGGTAAACCTGACTGCTAGACTGGTAGACCTAGTCGTACTTACTGGAGTTGGTGTTGGCGATTTCATTGATTTCATTTGGATCCAACCACACCTTTTTTTTACCACATCTCATAACAGAGGCTGCAAGCCTCTTCTGCAGCTTTAAGGAGCTGAAAATTTAGAAAAAAACATTTTTCAACACCACATGGCTTTGTAGGCCGACGACATTTATTTTGTAAACCACATATAACACGATACCACAATGACAAAAACACAATGTACGAGTAATGAATACGTTGAAAATCATTTTGAAATAACGATACGTATTCTATTTTACAGTAAAATATTTTATATTCTAAAAACTAACCTCATCTTGACACGGTGAGATCCAACGCACACAAGAAAGAAATATGGCCGCCCTTGTACATGGCAATCACAAACAATGGATCATGAACGAAAAATGTAGATAAAAAAATATTTAAAAATAATGTATATTTCGTAAATAATACCAATTTCAAGCTCGTTTTTGTTTTACAAATAATTTTGTAACCATATAAATAAAAATATTTGAGTTTAATATATAGCGTTATTATTTATTAGCGTAGCGTTATTATTATCCATTTTACTTAACATTGTATGTAACAAATACTATTGGTCAAAAATATTTTTAAATACCATTTATTTTCTTGCAAAGCTGTATATATTTTTATCTTGCTCGTACTTTTGTTACGAAGCAACAAAATATATGTCATCTCTGTCCCAAGTTATGGCTGTCGTTGTCAAATGTTCAAACTTCAGTCTCAAGTCATCACTCATCTCTCTGCTCTCAGTTTTGTCATACATCACTGGACCATTGTTTACTTTTAAGGGTGGCTCTAACGAAATTGTTTTGAGTGAATTGTAACATTGTAAAAAAATGTATTAAGTTATAAATTCCTACATTTGTAAATAAATAAGGACATTTCATATTGAGCGATATATATTATTTATTTCGCTTGAAAAGATAAAAGTAATTAATTTGTTATCTTAGGTCGACAGATCTGTTTATCATTTGAAATATTTACTAATTTTCTCTGTTAGCTCTGATAATGGTCGTTACAGTGATAGGATAGCTTGTAACCGTACGTCATTCAAGCAGCGCCCTAAATTCTCAAACCAACACAGATTCGCGTCAGTGTTTAAGGCAACGAACTTGTTTCATACAATAGTCGGTTAAGCTCCTTTCACCCGTGAAGTCGTGTGGTGTATAATTTATATTATACAAAATGTCGAGCCCGAATGTGAATCCCGACTTACAAAATGAAAGAAATAAATGCACATTTAACGTGACTGAGTTGATTAACTGGATTGATGGCGGAACTGATAAAACGGAGGAACGGAAAAAGAGAGGTACGTAAACAGTAGTAATTATTGTGTAACTATTTGCAATATCAATTTGTCGGTCTGTTATGTAGTATTTATTTTTCTACGTTTTAAATTTCTTATAGATATTGATTAGTTAAGACATGATTATGGTGCCTCATAATGGTATCAAGATACTGGTATTCAATGGGAAAATAGGTGTAAATAGTACAGTAATAATTACTGAGAAAATTTAGTCAGGAAAGAGTGATGGCTAAGCTATTAGGCATCAGTATTATTAGTGAATAATATCATTCTATGTCCAGGGTCCATTTGTGCCGATATAAGTTCACAGATACGCATAAAACAAGATTTTATTTATGTCATAAAAAACGAATAATTTAAAGTTTATTTACTTTAAATTATTCGTTTTTTATGACACAAATATACTTTTTACTTATTAATATTTGAAAGTAAATTTGCTATGATGAGGTTCTGATTGCTCATTTTCTTTAATTACTGTATAGTTTCTTCAGACCTACTTTTCTAATCATGATCTAGACTCAAACATATAATGATATGCCAATTAATTGTGCCTAATTATTTTGAGTTATAAATTAAGATGACCTTATTAGTATTTTGATAAGGTTTTGTGTGTTCCCTCTCTTTTATGTGTGTTATGTTAAATAGTTTTATTTGTAAACAGAGGGTTTTCACAGCAAAGAAAAATAATGTGCTTACACAATACCATTGTATTTATTTTTATTCTATTAAACACTGTGTTTCTTTGATTACAAAATCTTCGGAAATTAACCCTTCAAAGCCAGCAAATGCCAGCTAAACATCTGATTTTCAAATTCAAGCTAACATTATGAAAACTTAGGCTTAACCTATGGTATTTATGTGGTATAGGTTTCTACTAAACCACACAAATAAGAAAGTGCAAAATTATGTTATCTATGATGAAAATCCTGTTGTATCTATCCATACAAATAATAAATCTAATAGATTGGTGTCTGTACAAAGGGTATATTTTTAAAAAACTTCCTTGAGATGTCTTTGTTTGTGCAATAGATCCCAAAATGATGATTTTTAGAATTTTTGTCTTTGTATTTGTGCACACTAATCTCAGAAACAATTTAACCGATCTGGGTGGAATTTTCATTGAAATTTATTGTGATGATGAGAACTGATAGCACACTTTTATTTTTTTTATGTTTCAATTGACTCTATAAGTAGAAAATGACAAATCAAATTAAAATATATTGTCCATCTTTTTTTTGGAATAAGGAATACTGTTCCATAGATTTTTTTTTTTTTAACCCATTACAATTCCACTGTTGGAATACGGGTCTCTTCTCATATTGAAAGGGTTAAGGCCATAGTCTGCCACGCTGGCCAAGTGCGGCTGGCACCCCCGGAATGAGGGGCTGAATTCATAACCACTAAACCACTAGGCTATCATATCATACCACTAGCCAATATAGTTAATTTAGCCAATATAGTTAGTTTAGATACCTATCTCATATTATTTTAAATTACTACCAACTTCTACATCTTTTATACTGGTCCACTGTCCCACACACTTCTTAACCTATTGTAAAATTGGTTGAGGCTATTTTTAGCAGATGTCACACACCTTATAAGAAATGTTACAGTGAACCCCTATTACGAGATTTCATAATTTTCTCATTACACTGTCATTACATTATCAAAGTGTTATACGAAAAATGTGTTACTTACACATTCCTTATACATTTTTACAAAAAAAACTGGTTATTTTAGAAAAGTCTTAATATTGGTGTAGCTAGGTCGTAGAAAAGTAGCCACTTGACAACAACAGTTACCATAACGGTATCAAAACAGTAATGGCCCAACAGACATAGTTAGTTTTATAATATGTAGTAATAGATATATTTAGAATGGCACTAAATGAACGAGGACCTAATTTCTATCATCCGTATCCGGCTCGACCACAATGGCGGGACATTCTAAAGGTCAAGTGACACATTAACTGTAATTTTAAAAATATTTGGTTAACCAAAGAAAAATTAACTAAAGAATATTTGGTTTCCTTTTTACTTTTTTTTTTTTCATCCCATTTGAATTCCACTGTTGGAATACGGGTCTCCTCTCATATTGAGAGGGTTAAGGCCATAGTCTGCCAGGCTGGCCAAGTGCGGGTTGGGTGACTTAAGAGATATCGAAACTTCTAACTACCAGGAATTTGGGCTAAAATAACATTTTTCATCCCTGACGAAACATAATTACGTTTTAAAGCGAACAGAAAGAACAATGGTACACATTTACGAGACATATTAGTATGATAATTAGGCTGATACGTGAGGTAAAATACATAAAAAGGCATGTAAAATACAAAATGTTTTAAAGCAACGGTAGATTAGACGAGGCGCGTATTCGAGATATGAGTTTTCTGTGCCTCGCTGGTTGTATGTGTTTGTTTAAATGATAATTAACTCACATTATCACGGAACTTGTACTTTTCGAATTTAGTATTTAAATGGATATTTCATTCTGCTGTTAAACAAATTTATTTTCTGTTAATGAGATTAAGCTTGTTGATATAAGTCTACTCAAGTCATTTTTGACGCGATAACTGTGATCACAGACTAACTAACTGGCTATCGATTTTGGTAGGTCGAACAGAACATAAAGAATGATTTTCAAAAGCAAAGAAAAATAATTATTACAATAGTTTTATTAACGGACAACAAAAAACGTGAAATGTATATTATGATATTTGTATGTTTTTACCTCTCACATAATACGCGTTCTTATGGCCTCGCTTCGTCTGTCCCATTCTTAAAGACAAGTACTTGGAAATCGCGACGCGTACGACAATATTCGATTTTGTTGGAATATTATGCTAGATGTTGTCGGTGAAACGTTTTGGAATTTGTCGTTAAATAAAAAACGTGAAAAATTGTCGGCAGTTTATTGCTTACATGTGTTGAGAGAAAACGTCTATAAAGGCGCTTTACACCCTATTGATTGACAAATTGACTGTTTCTTTCTAAATACCAGCAATGTGTTACACTTCAATACACGATTTTCTTACATTCTAATTTTTGCCGCATAGCGTCAATTTAACATTTGAGGTAGACCTTCAATTCCTCACATTATTATCATTATTCTTTTCTCGCTATTGACTGTCTCGTTGGTCGTGTTGGTTGCAAGTGCAACTGCCGATCGGGAGGTCCCGGGTTCGATTCCCGGGTCGAACACTACAA
>DWMG01002885.1:0-12593 GCA_018244855.1 Elbella merops
GTGGCAATTAGTGGCAGTGTGAACGTAATCAGTGAGTATCCTATTTAATTTTATGAACTTGTGAATATTTGATAAGCTATTTATCTTTCTGCATTCTTTTTTTCCCACAAAATTAACATTGAAAAACTTAATTGTGCTAAATCTCATACCTCTCAGATTCATATCAATGTCAACAGACCGGGTTTATCTGAAACTTAATCTTACAAAACAATTGATTTGACGTTGTCATTCACAATATGATTTGTGTTCGTAATTCAAAGTTAGTGTATAAGCTACCATAGTAAATATTTTTAGCTTAAAATAAGCCTTGGCTTTATTAACAGCTTTACTAGAATCTAAGAAAACTAAATGAATGATATTGTTTTAAAGGAGCACATTTTATTTAACAACCCCATGCACAATACGCCGTGTAATATACTCTTATACATATATCGTTATCAACGATCATCGATAGTCGCGCATCACTATATTGCAACGTTAGTCAGGTAACGATTTTCCTCTAGAACTCCACTCTAATATCACTCACAGCTATGGGGCTTCGTAATATTTATATTTAATATATTCATAAAATGATATTTATTTGCTGAGATGAAAATCGATTAATAACTATCATCATCATCATCATCACCGGCCTGTTTCAGTCCACTGCTGGACATAGGCCTACCCCAATGAGCGCCATCGCGCCCTGTCCCTGTAACTATATAACGTATTATACAAATTATGTTTATTACATAAATGTTTGATAGCAAATAGTTAAGCCACATGTAAACAAGTGAACGATTGGTCACGAATGTCGAAACATCTAACTTTATGAAATTAACTTTATGTCACAGTGCTAGCGTCTTGAGATGAAATAAAACATATGAATTTGAGTACAGGACACAAAGATACATCATTTCCCACTGTAAAAGTTAAATACACATGTGTACGTACCATTTTTCCCTTGCCATTAGTTGTCTGGCGAACAGATGAGGAAGTCGTGTCATATTATGCATTCGAGTCGCGCACGCTGCAATGGCCCGTGTAATTAGCTTCGTTTTGCATAAATCTGCAACATTGCTGTATTCCGGGCTATTTCGTGTTTGCGTTTCAAACGTGCTGCTCATAGTTCGGACGTATTTGTTAACATTTCTGAATAACCACATTGTTATTTTTAGGCAATGAATTAGGATAAATAATTTGAAATTAAATGTTTTATAGCCGAAGTAAAAAATAAGTACCTACCATGATGCATGCGTCTACCGTGATTTATCTGTTAATGCCAGAATTGAAATCTCACAGAAATTCTGTTCCAGAAACTATTAGTAATTCAACATAAGGACTGGAGTAAAATAACGACATGGCAAAAAGTTAAACGAAAATACAAAAAATATAGAAATAATGGTGAACTATTTCAATGGAATTGACTGGACGTACTAAAAATTGACAGATGAGGTAAGAAAGTTGTATATCCCAAGAAAGAAGGCCTGATAATTGCGAGACAAGACCTAATGAACAACTAGAAAGCCAAAAGCAGTAACATATATAATAGAAAAAGTCGTAGCATCCAAAGGACTTTGGAACATATAAACCGACGAAAGCTAGACGCTTTATGAAATTATGAATTAAACCATTTTACCTGTTAATATCGCGGTCCAAATAAAAGGCTTCATTACAATATCTATACAAATTATTACTAAAGGTATTCAAGGCTATGTATTATTCATAGACGAAACGAAATTTGATCATAATATATTACGCAAAATAAGGTAATAAGATTCATGGAACTTCAAGAAAATTGAACTAAGAATCATATAGTTATATAGCAGTGTAATGTTGTTGTTAGAGTCGGTAGAGTAGTTTCCTACTATGGAAAAACAACGGTGAGCAACAGTCGGTGTACGTGATTAATAATAATAGTAGAGTTGTATAATTAAGTTTCTGTTTAAATGACAGACATATGCCAAGAGGCACTCCAATTAACACCGCAAAGACAATTTAATTTCAGTCAAATACCTAATAAAAAATATGTCAGATAAGACTGCAGTTTCATAAGGAATAATGATTTTATTTGGACGTAATAAGTTTTTAAAATTAAACATCACTGATGGTAAAGGAAAATGTGGTGGGGAAAGCTGCGCACCCATTGTGAACCCATACACTTGGTCAGTATGCTAAACTATCGCTAAATCTAATTCAATAGAAAAAACAATGAAATAATAGAGGGTGGATAATACATAAAAATACAAATACATAATTAAAACCAAAATGACCTAAGCGCTGCTAAGTGTTGCGAAGTGGGTGTAGGAATCTCAAGCGGATCGCAATTAATAAGTTCAAGAACGTCAATTAGTTTCAAGAGGTCTGGCCCTTACTAAGGGTTCTTACAGTGACGGTACATTTTGATTTTGAATCGCACTTTGTTAGATATTATTGTCGTATACCTAGCAAATTTTTTTTCATCAATAATTATTTTGTTTTTATGTCGATCGAGCAACAGATGTATCCGTATTTTATTATATATAAATAGGATTTTGGTTTTTTTAGTTTCTATGTTTATCTTCGTGAATTAAATTATCATTGTAACAAAACGTGAACACAAGGGAACAATAATACTGTGTAGGAATAGCACTGTGAAAGGTTCTCCATTGGTTTTGAAAAGTAAGCTGATATATGACGGAAAATTATTAAAAAAGGTCTTTCGATAAGCCCCAGAACATTTTTCTGAGCAGTTTGTAACGTTATATGAAAAGTTATTATACACTTTAACTACTGTCTGTGTTTATGTATCATTAACAAAACATCATTTCGTCTTGTAATTCAGATTATAGCAAAGTTTTCTTCCAAATCTTATGAGGGTAGCCCACCAATTTAAACTTTCGGTTCTCGCTACTTATCCTTTAAGTGATGTGCCTGAAAATATAATAATAATATCGCCCTCATTATATGAAAATATTTTTTCATTCCGTTACAAAAATGTATCCATGGTAAGGCTCAAATCATCTTGGATCCAATCAAGGATCCTTTGATACTGGCCGGTTTTTCTTAACACAACTTTTCTGGTATTGGCAGATGTTGTTCATCTATTTGGTAGGATTGAACGCGCTTAGCTTAAATCTGCGCTTATAATTTTCTATTTAACCTTTGAGAATTACTGTGGAAAAAATCGACTATATGAAAAAAAAAACCAATAATTTAAAAAGTTGGCTGAATAAAGAAAATGCTTATTCGCTGTATCATTTTTTTTAAGTGAAAATAATAGCAAATGAACAGGTCGTATCTAACTATTGTTATCATGGAAATCTACGGCAGAGCTCGAGCAGAATTAGTTAGAGAAATATTTGTATTAGTTAAGTTAGTATTAGTTATATAGCACTCAAAGACTCTCGTGTAAATTTATTCCTTTAGCGTATAAGTGACTATGTATAAATACAGTTAACATTAATTACTTAGTATGAATACAGTTAACTTAGCAGGAATACAATTAACATTGCCCTATACTAAAACAATCTAAGACGCGTTGTTATGTTAATCAACAATTGTTTCACCGTTGAAAAGGTTGTAGCGATACTGCTGCTCTACTGTTCTACTGTCCTACCAGCGAAATAACTAGTAAAGCTATTGCGAAATCATAAAGTAGTAGCTACCACGTCATCCCACATGGTAAATTTAGAGATCAATTGAAGAGCTCAGTATCAATTAAAGCTCGCTATAAGCGTTACAAATGCGTATTATATTAGCTTCCTAACTTTATGAGTAGGTATTTGGGCTCAAACGTACGAAATGTTTGAACTTCTGTTACTGAAATGTATTCCTGGTGCCGCTTCCGACCATATTCTAAAAAACCAAAAAACGGTTTACAACGCGTTTGCATTCTCTTTCAAAAAAATTATCGTAAGTCGAATAAAGATGAAAACGCAGTGACCCAGTACAGTACAGCAGCCAATTCTAAATTCAATTTTAGATACCTACATACATACGCCCTGAAATTGAAGTCGACGATTCCAATGGCTTCTATTTTCATTCCCTGAATATATACAAATGTTTTTCTAGTATATTAACAAGTTGGTAAAATAGAATGCGGTAAACAATAACAATAAACATTTTAAATTTTTATTTTAGTCGGTATTATGTTTGCGGATTATGAATTAGGCATGTAGTAGCTAAAGATTGCAAGTCATTTTAAAACTTACACAAGAGTATGCCGTTACCTTTTGATTGAGGGATTGCTGATAAGCAAAACTAATAATAATAATAAAGACGTAGCATCACGCTTGTAATCCCCGAAGGGGTAGGCAGAGGAGTGTAGTAGACTCCCACGTTTCACCAGTTACGTTTACGTCCCATGAAATAGGTGGTGAGCCTATTGCTGTACACCAGGCACATATCCAAACTCCGAGTCACTACTAGAAATCCTAAATTAGAAAAATTCAATAGTACCTGACCCGGGATTGGAACACAGGACCGATCAGGAGATCGATAGTCGCGCTTGCAACCACTCGGCCAACGAGGCAGGCAAACATTATTATTATTTCCGTTTAATAATTAACTGTTGTCTGCTATGGGATTAATGAGGTATTGCACAGACAGACTCTGTTATTATTCTAAATTTAATAATATTTAATTATACTTACTTCATTAAATCCGTTTGTACCTTATAAAGAAAACTTTAAAAAATTATGAAGTTAAATTTATAATATAGGATAATATGTTATTGCTGTCAATTTCAATTTTATATATGCTATGTATATAGATGAATAATTATAAATACGATATATTAACAACATATATATGTTTCACATTTATCCTACATTATGATCCAACTTACCCATATTCCTGGCGCGCTGTGTAGCGCATGTGGCAGCCGCACCCTCTCAGTTCTCTATCACTTCGCCTTTCGCATAACAGTGTTTGATTAAAAGCGGATGCAACCGGTAATGGAGTCATCTGGTGTCCATAATTGAAAATGTACAGACGACTAATATGACCGATGCCACCCTCCACCGCCAGTCCAGAGTATATTATCTGGCTACCAGGGGTATTCGTCTAGGGTTAGAAAGAAAAGCAATTATCTTTGTTCCAGTTTTTTTCTGTGACATGAAGCGTTATTTTTTTAATTACTATATTGAATTACGTCTATGGTTATATAGAAAAAAAATCTTTGTTCCATTTTATTCTTTTTCACATGAAGCGCTATTTTTTTAATTCCTGTATTAAATTACGTCTATGGTTAGTAAAAATAAAAAAGAAATAATCGTTCTTCAATATTTTTCTTTGACAGGACGCGCTTTTTTACTTACTATATTCAATTTTACCTGCTTTTTTAAATGTATAAAAACAACGGATGTTTTCAAAATCCAATCAGCGTCATATGATTAAATACAAACTTTACATATTTGTTTACCCTCTGCTTCTGTATAAAGTTCTATAGAAATGAAATATAAATATGTATAGCTAGATGGAAATATATTTTCGATGGAGCATAATTTTCCATAGTAATGTAGTACTAGCGTGTAGTTTAAGGGTAATCTAATCCGTATATGTACAGAACTACTCGTAGTAAGAAATAACTTAAGGTCTGCGTCTATCTATGTAACCCTTTCGAGTATCTTGCCCCTTTTAAATCTAAACATAGTTTCACTGTCTTTAAGAATCTTTTAAAGTGTATTAAAATTCAAATAACGGCTTTTATTAGCACTGCACAACCGTTGTAATGTCATCAGGTAGGTTCGAAGTTATGGACCAGATGTAATGTGAGCTGTAATAAGAGTATTTTTACGCCAGAACGTTTTTAAATCAATAAAGTAATAACAAAGTTGATGCATATACAAATTAAATTCAGTACACGATGTTGGCCTAACCGATATTTATATATTAATGTAAATATAGGACTTAATTTTACGATAGGACAATAATAGAATTGGATACATTAAGGGATAATCAAATACAAGTATTTCATTTACAGAAGTATATTAGTTTATTCATGAGGATTGAATATGCCCACGATATTTCAGGTAAAGTTAAATAACTGCGTGGAATTCCAATTTGCTAGGCGCGAGTTCAAGTATTATTACGATCTATATTAATTATCTTGAATTTAGCTGACGACGCATAGCGCATTTTAAGCGGATAGTTCTGCAATTTGACAGAACTGTCAAACATTTCGAAACATTCCTATTAAAACTAATACAATAGTCAGTTGTGAATACATGAATATTCAAATCACTCGCTTCATCTATTGTTCGGAAACTGTACAGCCAAAAGTTACCGTATCGTCGCCGGTACCACATCCAAATGGTATAGGTGTATGTCCATTTCGATAACTTTCCATTGTAACCCAATTTCGTTCACCTACGTATATAAATATATGTATGTATGTTGAGAACATACGTTGTAATTTAAGCAAATGTGGCGTTAAATTTATGAGTAAGTATATTACGAGAAATATTGCCTAAATATATTTACGAATATTATTACTGCCTCGTTGGCGTGAAGTTACGATTAACATCTTTTATCTTTCCACTATTGGATAAGGGTCTCCTCCTCTGAATAGGAATTACTCGTATTAAGGCCATAAGCTGGCACGGTGGACAAATGTGGGGTGAGCGACTTCAGTCAATTTGGAGGTCTTTGTGAAGAGCTCTGAGTTATGTAGCTTTAAAACTTTTACCATTTTGTGAAAGAGCCTGCTGCCTGATATTGGATCTAGTATCTCAGAATAGGGTTTGAATTATAAACCATGGGGCTACCGCTATTTACTAATAACATCTTATAGTATTATATTATAATGGTTGCAAAAACGAGCAGGGGCAGTTGAGCCGAGCGAGTGAAACCCAGGTGTACATAGTTCAATCAAATCCTAACAACTAAAAAAACACAAAATCAAATATACCTTTTATAGACGAGAGTGCATATGTTTTTTTATAATCTAAGCCGCTAAAGATCCATAGTCGCTGCCTATACTTATAGGAAATAGGCTTGACGATACAAGTATGATAGTAAATGTACATATAAGCCTCAAACTGATGTAGTGTCTGGCTGTTAACTGTTTCGCTACAATCTACTGATTCTGTACCCATTATGTAACAGGGTGTGCAATCCACAATACGTATGCATATAGGTATGTTTGTATATAGCGAACCTTGTTGTTGCGTTGAAACAAAAGTAGCTGGTAGCAGTTGAACGCGAAAAGCTGTACATCAAGCTTATGTTCAGCAGTGGACGGAAGTAGACTGATGATGCTTGCTTGTTACCGTCTATCGTAAGTTGCGTAGGGGATATTAAAAAAAGGACTAATAATTAGTATAGGATACTTTTTGTCATGTAAGTATGCTAATTCAAGAAGAGCATTCTCAGGCTAGGGAGATGGTTCAGAAATTATTTCATATCCGTTTTGAGTCCAGATGTCCCTCGTATTTGATGATGGGTAGTGTGTGCTGGGTAGTGTAATGCTGAATTGTTCTTAATGTTAAATTCTACTATTAGTAATTCTGATGTTAGTATGTTATCGGGAAAAACTACTGAAGTTATTTATTTATAAAATCATATTTTTTTTTAATTAAAATTATTAATTTTTTTTTTAAAGATTAAAGTTGTCACATAAATATTATATTTATTTTATTTTGCGTGTAAATTAAACGGAATAATATCACGAGAATTACTTCTATATGTACCTAGATATAATTAGTGTGATCTGGTCATTGCAGCCCGAACACAAAATGTCTGGTTGCCAAGCGCATGAATATTCAAATAGTTCTCTTCGTCTATTGTTCTAAAGATATGGTTCGGGAGAACTCTGAATAAACACTAATTAATAGTGGGTCGTGGTAATAGTGGGTTGGATGCCGCCTCTTTAACGCCGATCTCTGATTGTGGAAATGAATTCCATGCAATTCCGTGGCCGACTTTTGGAAAATAAACTTTTGCAGGGAGGTTAATGCTGTATTTAAATTACGAAACTTTTATAGAATATGCATGTATTGTTATCATGTCATAGGAGTATAATACCCTACTGAACACCCCTTCAGAGAAATACACACGTGATGATATGTTACACACTTATAGTTTGTATCCGTTAAATAAGAACCATGATGATGTGAGTTTAAAATCACGTATCGTATATTATTATTAGCAGAAATATATGTATTTGAACATTCCTTTTGTGAAAGTAGATCGATTCGACGGTATGTTTAGGGCGAAGTTGTTTCATAATTCATGTTTCTATTACTCTACACTGTATTAGAGAGATACAATAAACTAATGTATAAATGTGTCTTTCACATACCTGAGGTTTCTGGTATTGTAATAAAAATATAATTAGAGGTATTTAATAAGAAATTAATGATCGTAACTTTTAATGATAGTAATACTGAAATGTATACGAATACAGTGATGAATACATAAGCACTTTATTACCAGATTTTGTGAACGTTTTACAGGAAAACGCTCCTCGAACTCCATCTGTTTTTTTTAGAAGTTAACAATTGTATATAAAGTTGCGTATAGAGAGATCAAAAGCCTAGTGGTTAAGAATTCAGCCTCTCATTCCGGGGGTGCTGGGTTCAAATCCACGGCGCGCACTTCTTTACAAAAGTGCGTTTTAAATTTAAATATCACTTACGAACGTCGAAGGAAAACATCGTGAGGAAACCTGCACATCTTAGAATTTATAAAAATTATATATTTTCTAAGGTGTGTGAAGTCTGCCAACCCGCACTTGGCCAGCGTGGTAGCCTTAACCCTCTCGATACGAGAGGAGATCCATATTCTAACAGTGGAATGATAATGGGTCGATTATTATTATTATAGAGAGATCGTGTAAAAAGTTAAATTGCTTTCAGATATGATTCATATTAGCTCAATTTAATTTAATTTTGTGAGTGTCAGTGTGTTTGAAATTCGAAATATCACACTAGGAAGTTGAATTATAGACCAATAGTCTATCAGTGAAACTAGTCAGCACCGACGCGTGTTTTAAACAAAGAATATTGTAATTGAATATTTATTGAAGCAGGCTGTTCGTCATTCCCTCGATAAGTCAAATAAAAATAATAAAAGAAATAGATCTAAGGGAAGACGTCTGACCTTTCGTATTACGACAAAGAGATTAGTAATTAGAGCCACGATCTATTATTTTTAATTCTCGCCTAAAACAATATTAACAAAGGAAGAATTTTTCATCCATTTCTTTCTTTGTTAAAGACAATTTGAATTTATAACCCCAAACTTTCTTTCATCACCCTGTATATTGTAATAGCTTTTTATTCTAAAGAAACACATTTTAATGATAAAACTCAAGGAAATTACGAGTATTTCTCGAGTTTTGTTACCTGCTGTATAATAAGGTCTGTTTTTAAATATTGTAGAAACATCAAAGGAGTGTGTAGGCGACCATTAAAATATCATTAATAAGACATTTGTTGTCTGCTTAATTATTTTGTATTTTAAGTTCTATTACATCGGCGTCATGACTATGAAAAGTTTTTATACATATAATCATAAGTATAATCATAAGTTCTCACAATAAAGAAAGTCATTAATTTGATAAGTATTTTTTTTATTATTGTTTGGTTGTTCACTTGAGACTTTGATACCCTTTCAAATCCAACATAAAAGGCTTTCGTTCCACGTGAGCTGTCATATATCCTTGTCGGTATAAACTATTTTGGGAAATTTTCCTACTTCCAATATTATCTACAAACTCAATCATAGTTTCCGGGTGCTTTATTCTATTGGTATCTTTTGTACTAACGTGAGGGCTATATCAATATTACGAGTATATGATATCATTGGTAGTTTTACTGCCTCGTTGGTCGAATGGTTCTATGCGTCATCACTGTTTTTTTTATTTATTTGTACTGGTCCTAGGTTTTATCCCCTGGTCAGGCAAAGTATTATTAGGTTATTCTGACTTCAAATTCCCAGTTGTAGTAAGGATTGCAGATTTTTGTTCTGTTTATAGAGATAAGCTCATTCCCTATTCCGCGGTGGGAAGTATAACATAACTGACGATTTGTGGAAGCATACTACACTCTGCCTATCCGTACTAGGAAAAACAGCCATGAGGAGCTGTTTTTTATTTCTTATTGTTAAATTCAGAATATGAGGAACATATAAATGGTTTAGGTTTTATTTACTAAATAAAACTGTAGTGCTATCGTAGCGCTGGTAGGGAATATTCGATTAATAAATTCTAAATTCAAAATCGCACTCGTATCTGTCAACAGGCGGCGTGCTCAATTCAAGTGCGTCACTTGAAATCCACGCTTCCCTACGAATTATATAGGTATAAGTTGTGACTATTAGAATAGTAAATGTAATTTAATAAAGCTAAAGAGATGTTCGTAAAACAAAATCCGGAGCTCTTTCGTAGTTTATTGCTAGTAACATCTGATAACAGTTATCAGATGTTATTTAGTTATCACAGTTTACCTATAAAGTAACTTCGTAAACGTAACTTCACGCCTGTAATCCCCGAAAAGGCAGGCAGAGGAATGCAGGACACTCCCACGTTTCATAAGTTACGTTTTACGTCCCACTATGGAATAGGTGGTGAGCCTTTTGCCATGCATCGGACACATACCCAGACTCCGAACCACTACTAGAAAATCTAAATTAGAAAACTTTGTAGTGTTCGACCCGGGAATAGAACCCGGGACCTCCCGATCGGCAGTCGCACTTGCAACCAACACGACCAACGAGGCAGTCAAAGTATCTATAAAGTATTTGTAAAAAATTTGAATACAATATATCCAAGTTAAACAATACGAATTTTAATGTAGACGTGAGCTTGGCGAAAGTAGGTACAGATTCTCCAAAAAATGAACACTGGCATAAGTGGTTTTTGATGCACGCGAAGAAGTATAAAAAATTGAGAAAAACTGTAGCTTTTTGGGTAATGATAGAACGATACTTGGTAAGTTTTAAATGTTTTAAAAGACCAGGGTTCTGAATGCAGCAAGAGCTTTGCTTCAATTGTTGACGTTCATCTTCAACAATGTGATATATTAAGACATAATAACAGATGTATTAAGACAACTATTGTGTACATCTTCAAAGGCTACTTAGCCTGATAGCATGCTCACTCGTTGGTTACTTCCGTCCAACAAAAAATGTGTTCAGAGACTTCTGTTCATTTTATTCAGTGGACTTAATGGACAATAGAGTAAATTATGTCTATGTACATCGTCTATCTACGTGTCTATGTACATATAAAATGCTACATCATATATACATATATGTATATGATGTAACATTTTATGTCACGTGTTCCAAATGACTTAACTGCTAAGTTTATTTTTATGAACTAATTGATTTTCGTTTGTATGTTTTGCTCTATATGTTTGTAGAGTTTCCATTTCACAAAGTTAGTTGGCAAGGTTTTATTAACTTTTAGTAGATGAAAAGGCTCGATTTTAGTGCTTCAGGGTTTATCAATTTGAAAGAGGTTGTTCTTACACATTAATTAACCTAGGACTAAATATAAAATCTATGAAACAGTAGATACAATTTTGTTCAATAATATCTATTTATGTTGGTATCAGTCCAGTATTTTAGATACATATTTGTTTTAAATATAAATATTTGTTTTAAATAGTTATGATATAGTTGTAGAAATAGATTAAAATGTAAGTGAAAAACAGCCGACTTACCGCGTCTTACCTCCATTTATTTTCAGTCCTACTCAGCTAGATGAAATGGACGTCCCTATTATAACGCCATGGTATGTTATGTAGAGTCGTAGTGTTAGCGGATAGGAATTTATTATATGAATAGAACTGATATTTTGTTTATTTAAGATATACACATATAAATGTAAGTTCTCGCGTGAATCTTTCCGAAGGAGTAGGCAGAGAAGTGTACTACACTCCTATGTTTCACCAGTTACAATTACGTTTCACACTCATCGTACACTGGGCACAAATTTAGCCTTCAAGCTCTTACTAAAAATTTCAAGATAGAAGAAACCAGTAATGCACGAGCCGGCGATCGTATCTAGGAACCCCCGCTCAGCAGTCACGCTTGATACCACTCGACCAACGAGGCAGCCAATATGCACATAATAGCTTAAAATTAAATAAATGGTAATTTTTTTTCTCTGGTAAGAAACAACTGTAAATAGAGACAAATACACCTCCTAGGAATAATAAGAGTGGTCCCTGAACTATAAAGGAGTTGTTAGTGAAATGACGCAGTCGATTGAATCAGCCTTCAATCATGCCAGTATTTACAACTGGATTTAATAATGACTTTTAAAATATATTTCGATTTTGAATCTGAATTAAAAAAAATTTAATATGCCATATGTTTATTATGTATTATTATTACTTGTTTGTTCGATTAATAAGTGTCTGCTAAGTAGTGCTTCTTAATTATCTGTAGTGTACTATACCACTAGCCACCAGCATACGTTAATGTTTCATCATCATCATCATCATCATCATCAGTCTATCTTAGTCCACTGCTGGACATAGGTCTCCCCAAAAGGGGGTTAATGCTCGTAATCTCCTCGCTGGGCGTGTTGGAGATCGCAGGGCACAGCTTTTCGCACCGCCGACGCTGCGGCACTTCGGCGGCCAGGGCATTTAGCCGTGCCTATTTAGGCTATGCTATAC
>DWMG01002886.1:0-12592 GCA_018244855.1 Elbella merops
AGTCTGCCACGCTGGCCAAGTGCGGGTTGGCAGACTTCACACACCTTAGAATTTTTTTTTATAAATTCTAAGATGTGCAGTTTTCCTCACGATGTTTTCCTTCACCGTTAGCAAGTGATATTTAAATTTGAAACGCACTTTTCTAAAGGGGTGCGCGCCATGAACTTGAACCTAGGACCTCCGGAGTGAGAGGCTGAATTCTTACCCACTAGGCTATCACTGCTGCAATACTCCTGTATTTTGAATGGTCGCTAAGAACGCGTATTTTTTCATTTTAACAAATAATGAAAATAAACATTAATAAAGTTATCGCCAACCTATTGATGTTGCATGTCCATGGCCACGGTGACCAAATACCATCAAATTGCCCTTCTGCCTGTTTCCAAGGCTAAATTTATAACCGTGTACTTAATCATAAAGAATTATCAAGAATCACATTATCATCTCGTAATATAGAATATGTTGATAAACTAGCCAGTTTTTCAATGCATTTTGGTCTTTGTTATTTTAAAACTCATCAACTATTAAGATGTCATTTCTATGAGATATTGGCTCTGCGTATATTATTTTGTAATATAGGAATACCAGCTCAGAAACACAATTGGACCTTCCTGTAGACCTGTGAGTTAACAGCTGTGCACGATGTCCATTAAGAGGGTCGTCTTGATTGTAACTTTATTTACAAACTAGCTATGCCGGCGACTTCGTTCTCATGGGAGTCAAAACTTTTTCAAAAATTGCTCCTATATAACATCAGCTATCTGCCAGTGAAAGTCCTGTCAAAATCGGTCCAGCCGTTCCAGCGATTAGCCGGAACAAACAGACAGACAGACAGACAAGAATTGTAAAAAATATTATTTTGGTATATGTACCGTGTTAGAATTCCACTGTTGGAATTCCAACACGGTACATATACACTGTTGGAAAATGGATCTCCTCTCATATTGAGAGGGATAAGGCCATAGTCTGCCACGCTGGCCAAGTGCGGGTTGGCAGACACAAAATTATAATAGATGGTATAAAAAAGACGCGGGCTAAGCTATAAAAATAGATGGTATAAAAAAAGACGCGGGCTAAGCTATAAAGTCTACAAACATTCCCAACAATATCTGAATACAATGACAAATAGAGCTGTATCCCAAGTCGGCCGACCGACAAACGGCTATTCTTGGAGTACTTCCTGCAGCCGTGATAATGGGTATTGCAGTACAAATTTAATAAACCGCCGCGAGCCTGCCAACTTTACTCATTGTATAGCTTTGCATTCAAAGATCTCGTGCCAAATGGGTATAATGTTGAATCTTGATGCGGATTCTTTAAAATAGTACACTTTCTTAAGCTAATACTTTCTGATAATACCATGGAAGTGGAATGAGGAATGAATGAATGCTCGCTGAAGTGGCAATGGGCTGGCCATATCTGCCGGAGAACTGACAACCGGTGGAGTAGACGAGTTCTGGAGTGGAGGCCGCGGGACGGCAAACGTAGTGTAGGACGCCCTTCGGCCCGGTGGGATGATGATCTACGAAAGGCTGCAAGCAGATGCTGGATGCGACAAGCCGAGGACTGGGCGCGATGGCGCTCATTGGGGGAGGCCTATGTCTAGCAGTGGACTGAGATGGGGTTATGATGATGATGATAAATACCATGGATATTTTAATGACTAAAAAATGCACCCCTAAGTTCTTTTGTTACCTTTGATAGTTGCAGCGGCTTTAGTAACAGCGCCAGTTAGTAAGACGAATGTGGGAAACAAAACCGAATTGCCAGGCTATGACTGTAAAATATATGTTGTTTTTAAACACATATATAATTATATAAATGTTACCAAAACTCAAGGACGCATTTGGGAAATGTTTATCTGCTCGCTTGCATGTTTATTTGCTAGCGATAATAGCCGGAACGCCTAAACCGAATATGATTTTGATGCAACATTTTTATAAACATTATGTATGTATTTGGTGGCATCAAAGCATTTATTTTTTAAATGCCTCAACCCACTATGAAATAACAGCAGCAGAAAAACAAAACACTCCTCATTTTTCTGATACAAGAAAATTTATCTTTTACCTGCCTCGAATCTCTGTTTTACCTGCCTCTATCCGTTATCAAATAACATCAGCAGAAATCAAAAATATTTCTCACTTTTCTGATACAGGAATCATGCGCTATGAGCAGTACTCCAAGAAAGTCAATCCACTTTAATTACAGAATGAGTACCTACACAGCATCCCTAAATGACATCTCCCCTTGCGAAACATTTAATTATACGCAAAGCAGTTCATTTAACGGCAACATTATCTGTTTTCTTCCTTTTTATCTACGTTTTGAATGAAGAGGCTGGATCTTTTAATTAAGGGCGCGATGACGCTTAGTCCTTTACCACTGCCCGGTGACACCGAATCTTCATTGGAAGTAGATCCGCTGTCTAGAATCGTCTTACATACATGTTGTTAACAATATCTAAAAAGGTACATGACAGAAATATTTAAAAAGACATGAAACAAAATTTACAAAGGATTAAACAATTTATACAAAGTGTTTTGAGAAAAAAATTAAATTGCCATTTCGTTTTGACCTATACTGAATTCTCTTCGAAAAAGGGCAATGTTTAGTTTATTATAAAATTTATTTATTTGTTTGCTTATTTACGGGTAATTAACACGTGTTAACATATAACAACGTAAAATACAACATAATACCAAAAATCCAATAGATTAATCGTTAAAATACAAATTAATTATAGATTTATTAAAATATATAAATGATAAGTCAACAAGTAAATTAATTGATACAATGATTGACATAAATAAAAATAAAAAGTCAATAGATTTATAATAATTAACATTAATGTAGGTACATACATTTATAATAATTAATGTAAATGAAAACAAAATGATTTGCATGTTACCATGCCTCAAGTTAACCTGATAAGCACGTTAAATGAACTTAACCTGAGGTTCATAATCTGCGGTTTATTAAACATTTTCACTAAATAGTGTCGCTGGTCCAAGCCCATTGCTGTGGAGATGAAATTTGAATACCAGCACACTAATGGCTCTGACGGTAGACAGACAGCTCTTGACGCCAGATCTTCACAAGGAAAGCTATGGCGACGTCTCAAGATGCTACTTTAATAACGTAGTGCGTTAATTTTATGACATCGCTTTTAAAAACGTAACATCACGCCTGTAATCCTTGAAGGGGTAGGTAGAGGAGTATTGTACACCCCCATGTTTCACCAGTTAGGTACGTTTAAGTCCCACAATGGAATAGGTGGAGAGCCTATTGCCATACACCCTGCACACATCCAGACTCCGATTCACAACTAGAAATTCTAAATTAGAAAAATCCAATAGTACCCGACCCGGGATTTGAACCTAGGACCTCTCGATCGGCAGTCGCGTTTGCAACCATTCGAGGCATATGACAACGCTTTTATTTCAAGGAATAGCCAGGATTATAATAATAGGAATGTTTTTTGAAATAACACTGCCATAAATCCTCGTTATGGAATACGATATCCCTTCAAGTAGCTTTGGGGCGAAGTTAACAGCTAGTTTTTTTTTCTTCAATTCAATTCTTCATTTGTCTTATGAGGTCTAATATAAAAGCAAAATATCAATGTTTAAGTAAAATAGATTGCTTACTACAGTCATTTGTAGTGTGGGTGGTTTCAATGAATGATCCAGGGCATACCCCCTTTTACCCAGAAAAGTACAGTAGAAAAGTACAAACTTTACCAGCACAAAAAGTTCTAAAGACTCATTATTATCGAAGGACTCAACATAATGGCGTCGCGATCAATTGTTCAATTCAAATCGGAGAATAAACACGGCATGTTCAATACACGAACAATAAAGATAAGGGAGTTTCGGAACAAGAATTCGAACTGGAAAATATCAGTGGTATTTTATCTGGTTGTTTGAAATTCGCATAACATCGTCGCGCCTATATTTCCGCAAAAGGTTAAACAGAGGAGTGTAGGACTACCGCGTTTCACTTGTGATTATATAAAATATATTCTATACAATAAGGCATGAGCCTATTGCCATACACTGGACACCAATATGGACTCTGAGTTATTAATGAAAATTCCAAGTTATAAAAACCCAACAATACTTTGCCCGGTCCGGGCGTCAAACCCAGGACCTCATTCTTTGCAGTCATGCTTACAACGACTAGTCCAAGGCAACCGAGGCAGTCAAAAATCGGAAAGTGGCATTTTATTTATACTAAACAAGAGAAGGTGGCTGATGGAAATGAACATAAAAACACTGATTAAGGAGACTAATGTAATGCGTACAAGCCACATCAATGTTGCAAAGCAAACTATTACGGTAATTGGCGGTCGGATTATTATCACATGAGCAGCTCGTTCGTTTAATTGGGACGCAAATAAATATTTAATGGTTGAGGATTGATAATGCAATGAGCATCATTATAATAACGTGCACTGGTGCTTGTTGATTGACCGCTAATCTCAAATGGTCGGATATGGAATTAAATGTTTAGCAAATAAATAGTAAAGAGTTATTATTATATACTGGGTTCTATCAAAGACGATAGTGCTGCCATCTATGCGATGGTGCTGCCACCTTTTCAATAACAAAAGTGACAGTGCCCCCTGGAATAATATGGTGTCATGTCAATACTGTGGTGTCATATCATTCTGTGGTGTCCTGATATGGTTACTTCTTATTAGCATTTAAACTAAAGATTCTCTGGTAATGATGTTAGCAGAGAACGATTAATAATAACGGTATTAATAATACTGATTCTTAGCTGTCAGTTTTAAATTTGGAACTTTTTTCGATTCTTTTATCATACCACTGCTGGAATATTGGTCTCTTCTCAAAATGAGGTTGGGTTGATGAATGGAGCTATTAGCCAATTTTAGATGAAACAGATGTATAATTTATGTCGTTTTACGGTAAAGTTCTCCTGTATGTTCAATATTGCAATACATTAAGCGGTACATATATTTTTATAACGTAATCCTTCAAGTAGTAATGACTGAAATGAATACGCTTTCGAAATGCCTGAATTGTCAAATCCACGTAATTTCTGATGTAATCCGTATGTAATCGTGTAATATTTCACGCTTGCTCGACGTACGCAGGATTAATACATCGCAATATCAGAAATTCCATTTGATAACTAACGACATGAACAACATACAATGGCGGTTGCGACCTTTTAACTCCGCGCGCCGAAGTTCAAATATTAATTAAGCGCGGTTATCTTTGATCCGCTCAGCAATTAATGGGCTTTAATCAAATATTCCATATTTAAGCACAAAGCTAAAAGTTTTGCTGTTTCAGTGCTAATAGGGTCAGATGCGTTTAAGATAACTGAAATTGACCTCTGCTTATTTTCTGATTTTTTTTTATTAGTAGTTATATGGTTTTTTCGAAATTTCCAGCCTGCGACCATTTGTGTTAACTGTGGTCTGTAATAGAATTAGTCAGGTACCTGGAATGTGACTCGCTCAAGATGTTCGAAAATATTTGAGAGGTTAAAATTGAGCTTCTTTTAAAAATAAAAAGTCTTTACCCTCAATCCAATTAAGCCCCAATACTGAACGCTGTCCACATACAGAGAGAGAAAGAGAGAGTATACCTGAAACATTCTCTTCCGAATTGTCTCATTGTGGATTGGGGAAAGAGTCGAGAATTCGCCA
Organism: Elbella merops; assembly: GCA_018244855.1. NCBI lineage: Eukaryota > Metazoa > Arthropoda > Insecta > Lepidoptera > Hesperiidae > Elbella > Elbella merops. The sequence continues at coordinate 5,684 of DWMG01002886.1, forward strand.
AACCATCAACTGGAATCTTTTAGGCCGTTTTATAGTGTTTTAAGCTACGAAATATTGTGATTTAAAAGTAGTATGAAAATGCTTAGCATTAAAAGTAATATACAAAATGAAAACACGTTAGGAACTTGATTAATAGCTACGCACAAGAAGTCCCAAGCGAAACCTCCTTCCATTATCGTTATGTTCTCGTGTTATATATTTATCAAAACTCCAAAAAGAAATTTTCCATCTCAACTGCCAGTCATAACTCTATCTCTGTTACTCGTAACCGACAAAACGCGCGACGCGCGACATAAATCAGCGCGGAACGCTTTGTCGCAGCCATTACCTTCTTTTTGTCGTAAATGTGTATCACATGTATCCATTGCCTTCCTTGTCCTAAAAGTGTAAGACATATAGCACATCTCTTAAGATATTGTAGCGTAATTCTTTCCGCGTTACATTCGCGTCGTGATTCTTTTTGTGCCCAATTCGTTGACAGATGAGCGTTTATTATGTTGTTGGGGGCGTGATATGTTTTTTGCTGATTTAATCCGTCAAAGTACACTGTTGGGAACAGCGATGTGTTCTTCCAATTTCGCGTTACGCGTCTTTGTAATACGAAGACACGTTAAAAGGGGGGACGGAGCAAATATGGAATTTCTCACATAATGGTATTAGGTTTTAAAGTAGGTAATTTATTAAGCAAAATAATAATTCTAATGTGTGTGAAGTCCGCCTACCCGTACTTGGCCAAAATGGCAGACTATGGCCTTACTTCTTTCAATATGCGAGGAGACCATATACATTTAATAATTCGATATTGCTTAAGTTTTTATTATATCAATATTATGTCAAATTCCTTACGGTTAAGCAGAAAGCATCGAATATCCAATATCTCTGTAATTACAAACCTAACGCACTTCTTCCACGTTCATCACTCTCTTCTTACCCGCTTGGCTCTCTTCTTACCTGCTTCGCACTGTTCTGATACCCTTCGCTGTCTTTGGAAACTTGTTATTGGTTAGTAGAATTATATATAAAAACTTTTTGGTGCCGATTCTCGTTTCAGATTCGAATTGCAATCATAGAAGGCGTGTCTCCTGGAATGAGCGGAGGCCTCAGGTGGCCTCACCTGACACGGGCCTTAGACTGGAGCTTATTTATTACGCCCTTTCCCCTCATTTACATGGTTCGTAGGTGGGCTGTAATTAAGTCCTTGTTCCCCTCTCATTTCCTGTCCACGTTGCCCTGTTTGAAGAGGCATCTGATTATTTAATTTGGGGAAGATAAGGTTCTAAGCCTGTGCGATGTTTGCGTATTTATTTTAATTACAATGGGATGAAGGAAATAAAAGGAGACGCGGTTGTCTGTTCGAATTTTAATTTTTCATCGAAAATGTAGTAATGATCAGTATATGTTTTATAATATAATCTGATTTCAAGCTAACTAGTTATTACGAGTTTAGCATACAGTCCCTTTTGATAGAGCATGTATGTTTTTTTTAAAGATACCATGTTAAATTTAATAAATACACTTAATTTTTTTGTATAAGTAGGCACACAATGATAATAAAATAATAATAATAAGTACTATTATTAAATAGCGTAGCGCTTTTTTCTAAATCTGAGTGAACGATAAGCTTTTGTATATTTCAATATTTAAAACGAAAGAAATTTTCAAAATAATTATTTTTAATTATAATTTTTTTTTGTAAAAAACGGACGAGATTACACAACTTATATTTCCTACGATTTCTTCACATTTCACTCATTGTACTTAATTTATCTGTGCTTAAAATACCATAGAGACATCAATGACATCAATAGCTTCAGACCAGAATATCTAACTAAATCTGCTTTATAAAGTCGAGGAAACCACGAAGCGACTAGAGCCAAGAAAAGAAAACGCCCATTCAAATCCAAACAGTCCTCAAATCAATAATAGGGACGTGACACAAATGTAAAACACCCTAAGTACTAACCCGTCGCCCGATGTCAATCGGGGGGACGCGAAACAATAGAATCATAAATATTTATTTCTAATGAAAACATTATAACGATGTTTTAATACTTCCTTGTCTGGACAACTATCCGCTGGAGTTTATATACCATTCCTATAACTTTTTAAGGTTTAGGAAAGAAACATTGGGAATTTAATTCCAACCGAAACGTTAAGAAATGCAAATAGCATCTATCACTATAAAACTGACATAAAAATCTGATGTACTAGTGTCTCAATATGAGAGGAGAGCCATATTCCAATATTGGAAAGATAAATGGGTCGATCATTATTATAAAGATTTGCTGCAAGCATAAATCGCGTGACGAGAAATAAAAAAAAATATCTTTTCCACTCCATCATTGACTGGTTGACCACGGTGTTGACCCTCCTGTTTACAAGTACGAGGTTCGTATAAAAACTCCCCAATCGTCCTAAGCCAATATGTACAAATAAACTGCAGAGAAAGTCCGGGTATAGACAAATATAAAAATGCTTATTTCGTTCTCTTGATATATGTTCGTAGAGCCGACTCATGTCAGGACTACTGACGCGGGTCCCGTCTCCCTAACGCGTCGAATTTATCACGTGTTATATTGACGTTGTGTGACATTTAGTCCTTGAAGGATCCCTCATTATTTCTATCGGAAACATTACTGTTTATCTACGCCAGCGAAAAGTTAGGCAAAACGCTCAATAATGGAATTTTATTTGATTTACGGGACTATAGAGGCCATTGCTGTTAGTTGAGTATTTGTAAAATCAGAAATGTTTATAACATTTCGATCTAGGTATTTTAATGCTAACAATGTAAATATCCTTATAGTTAGGTATGGTAATAATTAGGTTCGGTTTTCCTATGCTTTATTACTTTTGTAGGAATATTAAAAAATATATATATATCTAATAAATACCTAGTAAATATTAAACCTACGTGTCGCTAATACATCACTATAATACAATTTACTAACGAGTACTGAAACATATCACTGAATAAAATGGCGATTTTCTTAACATAATAAAAATAATTGTTTGCTAGATTAACAATATTCTCATAGATTTACGTGACATATTTCCGCTCCGATTAGTAACAGGGGTCACGTATCCGTGACGCGTCTAATTTGATTTTACACCGATGTAGACATAGCGTGTGTGATGTAGTATAGTGTTTCTTCTGTTAACTAAATATTTATCAAATTATCTGTAAACTTTTTGTTTAATAAATATTATAATTATAGAATTATTTGTAAAACATTTGTTTTAAATTGTAATACATTTTATTTAATGTAATAGATTCAATTTAATGTTGTAAATTTAATTTAATGTAATAGATTTAATTTAATGTTGTAAATTTAATTTAATGTAATAGATTTAATTTAATGTAATAGATTTAATTTAACTGCTCGTTTTTAATACTTTGCTGGTGATAGTTAAAATATATTTTTACTGCTGTGTTACGTTTGTACCTATCGCGGTTGTTGTTGAAACAGAAATGTGTTGTCGTTATGGCTTTGAATGAACAGTAACTAATTAATTAAATAGAATTAATATGCCAAAAAGTCATAATTACAAGATTACCCATACAAAAACATTCAGGATGCTATAATAAAAGGTATTTTTTGCAGTTATTTTCGCGACAACGTTCACTCTTTTACGTACTACGAACAGCGAAGCTGTCTAGCATTTCAAACCGCCAGACAGACCAATCCATCTAACCGCGTGGCAGTCTATAAATCGCCCAAAACCCAGATTGTGTAGTTAATCATTGTTTCTGCATGGGAACTATTAAATCGACGCCGTTCGCGACTTCTCGTAATTGAACGACAAACTATTTGATTGCCAGCGCGGGTGTATACGTACCTTTACATAGAAGTGGCGACGCAAGCGAATTTCAACTGTATTGTTATAAAAATAAGACTGCATTTGTTCGATAGATAGTTTTATAGATACTTCGAATTGTTTTAGGCTAAAATGAATTTAATGTTTATGTGTTACGTTTGATATTTCTGTGTCGGGTGTGTCGTCGTAATTTTGTACGCATTACATATTGATTGTAGTCTGTTTAGTTAGCGATACAGCATTAATGTTCTTGTTACGAGTGGATATGGATATACACATTTTGTATTCTCCGCTCTGAGACAAATTACTGATTAATTTGAATGTGGTATATATACATATATAAACGTAACAAAAAATGTAAATAACGTTAGTAATCCACGAAGGGGTAAGCAGAGGAGTGTAATGCACTCCCACATTTCACCAGTTACGTTTAAGTCCCACAATGGAATAGGCGGTGAGCCCATTGCCATACATCGGGCACAGATGCAGGCGCCGAGTCACAACTAGAAATTCTAAAAGAAACGTAAACGTAGCTTCACGCCTGTAATCCCCAAATAGGTAGGCAGAGAAATGCAGAACACTCCCACTAGAAATTCTAAATTAGAAAAACCCAATGCTACCCGACCCGGGATTTGAACCCAAGACCTTCCGATCGGCAGTTGCGCTGCAACCACTCGACCAACGAGGGAGTCAACAATACATTCGTATTCTCAAAATATTATCAATATTCATATGAACATATGAAGCGAAACGTGATGTATGTTCTAGAAGTAGGTACCTAAGAACTGCGACGATAAATATTTTTGACATTCAGTGCTCTGTACACACACCGTAAGAGACCTGGCGCGAGCTTTTAATAGTAATATAAATGAGATCAGTAGTGCAGAAATATTCCTGATAACCAAAGTTAGCAACATAACTGAAAACTCTATGGACTAGCACGCTGGAAGACCGATCGACTTATTGCAATGGTCATAAATGATTAAACATACATTTTGATGTCCCGCTTACCAGCTCAGGGATAAGTAGTGGCTGAAAAACAGCGCTACGCAGGACCAGTTATGAAGGTCTTGCGCTAGCTCAAAGCTGAGCCATTCCCTTTACCCGCACATTTTTTTTCCTCTATATTTTTTGATTTTTGGTTGGAAAATGTATCTTGTTTTTATGTACCTTTTCTTTTGTCTATTCTGTTTGCTTGTGTGGCAATATAAGATTTTATTATTATTATTATTATTAAACTGGATACCGTATTTAAGAAAATTCAACAGATCTTCCCCTAGCATAAAAACATTATATTTATTAAATTAAATAGACTCACCACCATTCATTTCCATGCGACGTAAACTTAAATGGTGAAACGTCAGGGTGCAATACCTACACTCCTCCGTCTACACCTTCGGCGATTGCAAGCGTGATGTTACGATGTTACGAATGAATAGTGTAGTGTGTAATAAATAATGTATTATAATGAAAGTAATAAAAAATGAACTAGGTTAGCGAATTAGTCAGCCTGTAACGCTAGTCTTTAGTTATGATAAATAAATTTATTTATTTATTTAATAACATTGCACCAACAAAGTGAACACTGATACAATTTCTAAATATAAAATATACTAGAATAACACAATGCCACCTTAATTATAGGTGCAAACTACATGCACAAGATAAATAAATTATGAAAAAAGATAAATAAACAAAAAAAAACTAAGAAAAACCATTAAACAAAGAAAAAAGAAATGCCATTTAGCACACTAATCTGGCACTTTCAAAGCTGAACAATTTAAATTGTAACTACGCTGCAGTTAACTCGCCAGCAATTAAAACAAATTTAGTAAATTTGGCACAAACTAGTTCTCAAAACAGAACGTAAAGGAATACGTGACGCGGACTAATATACCAGTTAAAACTAAATGACGGCGTAATTCTGCTTCAAACTGGTGCTCCGCGTAAATTGGGGAACGAAATTTTGGGGTAGGTAGCGTAATGTTCGCCATACCCCCGTAATACGCACGGTAGCCGCGTATAACTTTTGCGGATTTCGTTTGTTCCTAGGCGATCCATTGAATAGATCTTATAAAATACCACAGTTGATGGGATGACGATCTGCGAAAGGCTGCTGACAGATGCTGGATGCGACAAGCCGAGGACAGGACGCGGTGGCGCTCATTGGGGAGCACTATTTCAGGATCAGGATGTCATAATTACATCGTGATAGTAAAATATATATAATTCACTTTTTTAATTACATGTACAATTAACGCAGAAAAATATATCAATTATATATACAGATTTTATCTGTGGTCGACTTGAATGGCCCATAAGAAGGTCCTGGGTTCAAAACCTGGGATGTTTCTAGTTTAGAATTTCTAGTAGTGACTCGGAGTCTGGATTTCTGCCCGGTGTATGACAATAGGCTCACCACCTATTCCAAACGTAAACGTCACTGGTGAAATGTGGGAGTGTACTACAGTCCTCTGCCTACCTTTTCGGGGATTAAACCCGTGATGTTACGTTTTTTTCATTACGTTCAAATATTTCCACATCTAACAATAAATATTCATCTATATGCAATACCATTTAAAAATTATCTTAATTTTATGTTCCATACTAAAACAGAAGGTAAAAATGTGGAATAAATATTGTAGTCAGCTGTTACGCGAGAAAGAAAATAAATGGGCATAAGTACGAATGTACATCCACGAAGTATGTGGAACGAGGCGTCGAGTCGGGGTTGTTTTGGCCATGGGGCCTAAAAATGAATTTTAATGGTTACTTAGGTCGGGATAATGAAGACAACGGCGCGCCCGGCGATCGCCCGCGGCGGGATCCCCCCGTCTATTAGGTTGTAGGGAGAATGTAAAGCATGAACTTAGAAACATTCCCGGGAAATTTTAAAGAAGACTTTTCTGCATATTTAAGGAACACACATGTCCTATTTATTTAAATGTGTATGTTAAATAACTCAAAATTAGAGATCCACGTCTATAAGTTTAAGCGTAGATAATTCGTATTTTTTATTTTTTTTTTTCAACCCATTACAATTCCACTGCTGGAATACGGGTCTCCTCTCAAATTGAGAGGGTTAAGGCC
>DWMG01002887.1:0-12589 GCA_018244855.1 Elbella merops
GAACGTTAGCACTTTAGCTTCGGCTGCCTCGTTGGTGGAGTAGTTGCAAGCGCGATTGTTGAGAGGGAGATCATGGGTTCCATCCTCGGACCGGCTACTATTGATTTTTTCTAACTTGAATTTCCTACTAGTAAATGGTAATAGAATCACTACCTACTCCATGGTGGGACGTAAATGTAAGTGATGAACCGTGACCTACCCCGTCGCGGAGATGTAAGCGTGACGTTATATTTTAGAACTTCAGCTAGCTAGCTGGCGACCGCCGCCAGTGGCTCGCGTCCCTTAGCACGTGACTCGCGCGTACTCAAAGGGAATTGCGGCAGGCGGTCGAGGGTCAGCTCCTTTAGACCGAATCGTATATATTGTATAATCGTATATATATAGCATATGATCGACCGACCGGTGTGTATCCGCTCGTGCTTGCGCAGCGTGCCGCCGTCAGCGAATGCCTTCCAGCAGAAGCGGCAGGCGTAAGGCCGCTCGCCCGTGTGGATGCGCACATGGATTTGCTGCGAACTGCGCGATCCAAACACCTTGCCTGCGTAACGGAACAACTTTCATACACACTCCGCTAGGTAAAACGTATTTTGGGATAGCGTCGTTAGTGATGTGACAATTTAATATGGCGCGCTGCGATAGTTACCACACTCCCTGCAGGGGAACTGCCTCGAGCTGGTCGAAGAGGACGTATTATTGCGACCTCTTGACATTCTTTTAAGTCTGAAACAAAAATAGGTTTTGTATTCCTCAGAGGTAGGCAGGGAAGTATAGTACGCAGCCATGTTTCATCAGTTACGTTATACATTCCGTCGCGTCGTAAAAAATAAACTTGTAGTTGTAGAACAAATTTATAGATAATATCATCGCCGCGCGTATATTTATATGATTAATCGAATTCATAGTACATGAATAGCTCAAGAACTAAGCCGCGGTCAAAAACTAATTATACATGAACATGTGACTAGGTGGACAGACTGTGTGTGGAGGACGACGCTAAATACGCACCGGGTGGGCGCGGCGGGCGCCGGTGCGGGCCGCTCGGCGTGGCGCTCGGCGTGCGCCAGTAGTTGTAGCGCATCGGGGCAGCTCTCGCCGCACACCTCGCACGCGTGCGCCTGCTCCCAGGCGCGGCTGGCGCTGTCGTGCCGCTTGTAGCTGTGCGCGGCAGCGGCGTGGCGCCGCAGCAGGTCGGCGCGCTGGAACGCCACGCCGCACTCCACGCAGAACAGCTCGGGCCCGCGCACCGTGTCGAATACGGCGCGCTCGCGCTCGCCGCCGCTCGCCACCGCCGGCGACAACCGGAACTCCATGTCGTCGCCTGCCGATCGCGAGGGGGAGCGTCCAATTAATCAATCGAGCGCATAGCACAGATACAGAGCTATGGCGATCAGATCGTTTCAAACTATGTCGCGGTCCCAGTTAATTTTGCCCCTATGGCTCGGAACCAAAATACGAGCTGCGAAATCTTCGGCCCGCTGTAGGGGCGATTAATGGGAGGAGGAGAGCAACGGTGCGATCCGTTACATATCCCGATTTTTTCCTATTAGCGTAGGTAGAGGAGGGCAAACTATTTGGTTTTAATGTATGTTTCCTTTCAGGCTACAAAGGTACATTTATAAGATTTTCCCCTCGACAACAAAAAAGGTCTAGACTCATGTAGCACCGAGTTTATCTTAAAATAGTTCCTGTACTCGATAGTTGGAGTGTACGTTTTATAATGAGTTTAATAAGTACAGTGGTGTATACATAGAAGCCAGCGCGGTGTACAGCGCGTACCGGAGTTCGAGTCTGCGTAGGAGGGTTCGCGGCGGCGAGCGCGCGCGGGCGCGTGCGGGTGGCGCTGCGCCGCGTGCGCGCTCAGTGCCTCGCGCGACCAACACAGCTCGCCGCATTCGCCGCACTCCACGGGCGAGTCGCCACCGTGCACCTGCAACACTACCACGTCACTCGCACGCTCATCTGGCACCTTCCCCTTAATGACTACACACATGAGTACAAATGGGAGATAAGAAGGTAGTAGTTTTCCTTCTAAACTTACAGCTTTTTCCAAATGGTTGCTATTGCGACACACGTAATTTCATGTGTCAATCAGACATAAATATGAGCGCGGGGCGGTCGAGCTCCTTTGATATAATTACCCTAGCGTGCGACTGCAGTGCTTTCTCTCTCGCGAAGCCGACGCCGCAGTGGCGGCACACGAAAGGGCGCGAGGGGTCGGCAGGCGGCGGCGGTGGCGAGAGCGGCGACGGCGGTGAAGGCGGTGAGGGAGGGGGGCGCGGTGGGGTGCGCGCGCGCCGCGACCACTGCTGCGTGCGCGCCGACGTCATGTGCTCCCACACCCCGTTCTGCGTCACCGGTGGTACATTATTTACTGTGCCTAGAGATGGACCTGGTCATGACCCATCGAGACTATTGATCGGAGCTTTTTTAGACTACCTGACGAATAATGTGGTATTTACCTCAACGGGTTCAGAATTTTTTTTCCGCCGTCCTCTCTTTTTCTTTGGTTTAATTAATAGGCTGTTATCTAGTACGTCATCTGAAAAAAAAATGAAAACATTATACAATCCAAATTAATCCCTTGGCTACATGGTGTTAAAATGGTGACTAAATCATGTGATTTAACAACTCTTAAAAGTCTTATATACATTATTATTGTTACGGCCGACAGTATCTCGAAACTTTGCTGTTCGTTATGTATTGCATATATAGGTATACATATAAGGCGGTGCTAAAAGCTGAGCCCTGCAATCTCCAACCCGCATGACCAGCGTAGAGATTACAGGCATAAACTCCCTTCTTTGGAGGCCTATGTCCAGCAGTGGACTGAGATTGGCTGATGATGATGATGATACATATTTTGACGAACAAATCTAGAAACTTCGCGTTGTTGGTTATGTATTGCATATACATAGGTACCTATACATATAATGCTACTTAACACGACAAGCGAAATCGGACCTTATGAGTAACGCATTAAGGTCGATTGTCACTTGTCCACTGGAGTGGTCTTCAAAATTAATTATTATTACGACCGCCGTGTGGGCGGAGCTTGCTTTCTGGAGAATCGTGGAACAATCGGGAACCTACTGGAGGCCATTAAAACGATATATAAGCCGTGTGGGCGCTGCCGTGAGACAACATTTTCGGAAGCGATTATAAGGGTTTCTAGGAGCGATAAGAAGATGTGATTTTTGCGAATACCAGCGATACAATAGAGAGTAAATAAACAGGTTGTGCACTCTGAGAGCATCTTTCATTCATCGTCGTATATAGTACACTGCATCGTTTCCAGCCGCCAATCTACGTACCTATACGTAACATTATTATTATATCGTCACGCCAGGTTCTTTATGGGGTAGGCGAATAGCACCAAAGTCAAATATTTCTATCCTTATAGACCTGACGTGTTTCTGCTACATTCAACATACGTGCCCGGCAATTTCGGAGACTTGTAACTTCCCCGTGTATCAGTGTCTGAACTTTTGATAAAGATGACCGTGTTTCAGTCCCTCTCAGCACGTGTACCATCAATATACGTAATGTGTATCTACGTGGCCATTGTTTCTTTAATCATTCGCTGTAAATTTGCTCACCAAAGTCAACTGGATCTGGGTCCTCAGGAACAAAAGCGTGCACTTTAAGGTGGGCCATGAGATCGCTCTTGCGATGATAGCCTTCCCCGCACAAGTTGCACACGTTCTGCCGGTCGCTCTGGTGCGCCACCATGTGGTTCATGAGCGCGGCTTTCTTTCGGAACCTCCTCGAGCAAAAGTCGCAGGGCCATGGTCTCATCGCTGTGTATTCGTCCTAAGAAAATATAATTTAGATAGATATGACGATAGATAAGACGGAGAAAGAATATATTCCCCGAGCGTGTGCCGGGATACCCGGCTGTCGTAAGAGACGTATACTACTGCCGTTGATTGATCGCGGTACGGCGTAGGCAAGCTATACCTACACGGCTATAATAAGCCCTGTTCTTTATTTTGGGTTCATAATACACAAATTCATCAACTTTATGTAAGGGGGTGCCGGGTTCAAACCCATGGCGCGCACCTCTTTACAAAGTGCGTTTTAAATTTAAATATCACTTGCTAACGGTGAAGGAAAACATCGTGACGAAACCTACACACCTTAGAATTTAAAATATATATATATATTTCTAAGGTGTGTGAAGTGTGCCAACCTCACTTAGCCAGCGTGGCAGATTATGGCCTTAACCCATTTTCCAACAGTGGAATTATAGTGGGTCGATTATTATTATTTTATTGTTATTATACATATATTCACGCATGTCTCTTACGGGAGAGATAAGAGATAAGGAGAGATAGTCAGAGATAACGAAGTGCCAAATATCTCAAACCTTGCAGATGTGTCTTGCTTTTTTCACATCCATCACTCTTCATACATGCGCACGGGTTTCGGAGACTCCTAACTCCCCTATCAGTCGGAATTTGATTTGATTCGAATGATGCCGCTGCCTTTACGAGTATGTCAGAACGACGATCTATGAGACGGAATCCTAAATTGAGTGCTCAAGTGATATTCCAAATGTTACTCTTCATTATACATCGGGGAGCGCGATACGTTTTACTAATGCAAGCTGGGAATATTTCATCTCCGGGTAAGGTACGTGCTCTATCCCAAGCGAATGAGTTACGCCGTGATATCAGTCATAACTGATTAAATCTCAGATGAGACACGATAATGGGGGTAAGATGTATTGGTTCATTGTTTGAAGAGTCACAAATCCTGTTTTAACACTCGCGAAATGTGCTTTAATTTAGGGCGAGATATTTGAGTGTTACAGTTCGAATTGTCATAATCATATATCTCCATCGCCGATAGTCTGACTCCCTACAAGTACTGAACAGTTCGCATTCATTAATTTTAATGAACACCAGATCACTGGCAGTAGCAAGTTTCATCATCTCTGCAACGTTTCACAAGGCTCTGTTGTCTCTTAAAGCAACGAATCAAAATTTTATGGGCATCATGTAATCACCTCAGATATTACACAGTTGATCGTTAGCTAGATGAAGCGTTACTTTGTAAATGTTATCTGCTGTAAAATACACGTAGCTATTAATCATTTTAATTTAGAGCCCACATAAGTAGATGTAAAGAGAGTCGTATAGATTCTTTTGCACGTGAACAGTCTCAAAATAGTTTTACATTTTGTAATCTCTGTATATATAAATGAACTGAGTCTACCTACATACCTTAGATAATATTATGAAGAAATATAAAGTGTGTAGGTTTCCTCGAGATATTTTACTGCGCACTTACAACATATAATATTTAATCTATAAAACATGGTTTAAAAAAATAACGTGCTCGCCTGAATACGGAACTAGGACCCCCTAAACAACTAGTTTATCACTGTTTATCTCTGCAGCCCAAGACTAGAATACGAGCTACGGTTATTCATGCCTGTCGTAAAACTCGCCTAGACTGAGGTTTTGGGGGTCGAGGGCAACTAGAGTGAAAACTCAAACCGTTCAGTCAGAAATCCCGACATGGACGACGGTATATGTGGCGATGCATCGCCGGAAACACCACACCCTGGAATGGGGTGCGTGGAAGTACTCGGTTTACATGGAGTACATGGTTTACATAGAGATATTAATAATATCTGTCATATACAGTACTATAAACAAACATTAGTTACATCTATACATATTTGTTACATACAACGATTGTAATTTGAAATTCCAGTTTAGTACTTTCTGATATCAGTAAAACTTTTTCTGTCCGTTACATTTCTGTATGATGATTCACAGTATTTAAATGCCATTGTTATCCGAAAGTTCTGTAACAATGGACGAAATTAAACATCTCAAAACAACCGTAAGAAAAGCGCCTGCCTCAGCGGTTATTAAACTCGGCAGCGTTAAAAGGCAATATCAAATATTTACTTAGGTCATCGCTATTTTACTTTTGTATAAACTGAATAATTTGAGTCATCTGGCTGAGACTAGATTAGAAGTTTGTGTATTATTGTTAGGATTATTATTTTATCCTGCTAGGTTCCTTAGGCAGTGAGCAGAGAGCAGCGATTGCCAAATATTTTTTTTTCGTATTGATACGAGTACTGCATAGACCTGACGTGCATTCATTTATTTTTTTTAATTCACGCAGGACCGTTTCAAAGACTTCTGAGAGTTTTTATACATATTTTTTTAGATTGGCGTTCATTACTAACCTCGACCCTTTTATCTTTTTCACTGTGTCTCATGAGATCAGCTAAGGCATTAATCTGCCAAACGGAGAAGGTGCGGCTTGACAGATTTCTCGTTGGTCGAGTGGTTGCACGCGTGACTGCCGATCGAGAAGTCCTGGGTTCAAATCCCGGGTGGGGTACGATTGGATTTTTCTAATTTAGAATTTCTAGCAGTGACTCGGAGTCTGAATTTGAGCCTGGTATAAGGCACCAGGCTCACCATCTATTCCATGGGAGTTAAACGTAACTGGTGAAACGCGGGAATGTACTACACGTCTCTGCCTACCTCTTCGGGGATTACAGGCGTGTTGTTACGTTTCTTAATAACATACCTAGACGGTAAAAAAATTACATCTAGACACAAAACAAACGATTGTGCTTGTCATACAAAAAAAAATCTACCAGATATTAATTGAACCAACGATCTCCCTATCAACAATCAAATTCACTAACCATTACACCCACAAAACCACCATTTCGACTCAACGTATGTTTATAACACGATAAGTCGTTTCCTTAACACGAATTGTTACTCAAGTGTTTATTTACCATAATTGTTTGTTATTTAAATACCAACAGCGACGTAAGCACGATTAACATTAAACATCGCAAAACATCAATAACAAAGGCATTTGCGCCAGCGCTTGTCAAACTTTGCACCGCTCGGATGTTTTATTATTGTTTGGTTAATAAATAAGATCATCCTTATATACTCGTAGTTTACATCTGATATTATTTTACCAGTAATTTGAAAGACGAGCCTTAATAATATTAGTTTCAATTTGGCGTATTCTATTTCATGGATCTCCTGTCTCGTTCTTGTATATTATGCTTTCTCGCTCACTCGCAATGATGTGTACGGTTTGCATTTTACATTATTTCTTCCATTGTTACTTTGATTTTCATTGTACATCAAATAAGTAGTTGTTTTATTTAACGATCGGACAAAATCTATAAGAAATATGATTCGTTCGGCAGTACTTCCGGTATGCCTGTCTTCTTTGAAGCAAACGTTATTATAACAATTTGTGTTTTAGTCGGAAGGACGTTGTTGTATCCTCACGAATACCAACGCGTTGAGACCAACTTCTAAGAGGACATATATAAACTTATTAATACTGCTATTAACTTCACTAATATATAGCAGGAGTTAACTAGGAGACTGAGTAGAGTAAACTGAGTATACTAAGAGAGACTAATGTTCTACTATGCAACGAAATTATATATTATTATATGTGGATATATTATGATGATAATGATAGCTTACATACGTCATACATTATATAATGGATAGGAATGCGAAGGATCATTAAATTGCTACAAACTGATGAACATCTATATGATCTACCGCGCGTTCCTTGGTTTACGATATTAAAATGAATATTGTAATATCGGAAAACCAGTGCTGACTGCCTCGTTGGTCGTGTGGTTGCAAGAGCGACCGCTGATTAGGAGGTCCTAGGTTCGTTCCCAGGCCGTCCAAAGTCTTATCGGGTTTCTCAATTTAAAATTCCCGCTAATAATACGTAGTCTAGATTCGTGTGACATTTAACATAACTGGTGAATCGTGGGAATTAAGGTAGCATACTACACTCTTACGCCTATCCCTTTGGGGAAATACATGCGTGTATAATATTCCACGCTATATAAATGTTGAAGTAGCACGCCAGGTCTGTAAAGATAGAGATACTTGGCTCTGAATACTCTCTACATACCTCGTCAGAAACCTGGAGTTTTACTGCTATAGAAAGTCTACCAGCAGTTCATTCAAAATAATATACACCTCCAATAATTTATATATCCCTCTACTTTGCATAGGTTTCACAATGTCGAGAGGTCAAAAGCATTCTACACCAGGTTAGTCCATTGCATATTAACGAAAATACGGGCTATTAGCCAAAACTCAGTCGCGGACAACATGGAAAGATGGCTAACATTAAAAAATAAACCACACACACTTTACCCGTTGAAAGTACATATATTGTTTAATGTCTCAAAACCTGAGTCAGAATAATTAGATAATACACGCAAACGCGTTCACTAAAAGCATTTTCATACACGCACAAAGACACAGACATATAAATAGTATCAAGAGTTTAAACAAAATAAACCACACCTTCCATTTAAGCCTCTCTAAACAACGTTTTGAATGTCATTCGGAAATATATGTATATGTACTCTTGTCGGGACTTAATAAATTAAATCTGTGAAAACCGCAAACTCGAAATTCAAACACGTTGCCGGTATGTGTCTGATAGCGAGCGAGTAACGAGATTTTAATCGTGCTAAAAAGATAGCCCAGTACTCAGAACATAATTAATAAAATTACATTAATTAAGTAATATACCAGCTATCTTATCATTGGTCAAGTCCTTTATGGTTTTACTGTTGAATAGTATCTCCTCTCAGAATGGGAAGAGATATAACCATTGTCTGCCAAGCTGTCTAAATACTGGTTTCACCCACTGAAGAAAATACTATGTAAATCTCCAAGATTTGCGGGTTGCGCGCAAGGTTTTTTTTACAATTACAGGAAGTGCTCAATTTACGCACATTTAATATAGAGATATGCGTTATCGTGGAATTTGAACCCAAGATTCTCAGAGTGGGAGGCTCAATTTGTATTCACTAAGCTATCACGTCTTTACTAAGCCATGCTTTTTCGGAATAACCCAATTACATAGTTTGTGTCGTATCCGATTTTCTTCTTGATGAGCTTCCGCCGATCGCAGCGAGTTCGCGGCGGAGACTTGTTCAATTATGTACGCAGACGATCACGAAAAGTTTAATAGAAAAAATAGTCTCCGAAACGTTGGATTTAATATCAATATCTTGTAAATACACTTATCGTTCACTTTGTACTCAATCAAAAGGGACTAAAAGGGTCAGGAGAGCGAAGCAACGCGGAAATCCCTACGGGCATGACATAGAGGGTAGAGCGAAAAACCTCGGGTCATTTAGCCCTTGAAAGTACATCATAATTTGTCTCACACCCCGTACAGATAGAGGAATCTAAGGACCTTTTTTGAATATAAAATATAAATTAGTTTTGTTATACAATTCAAAACTTACTATTTATTTACTGAATTAGTTCCAAGATTACAATTTATTACCAGAGACTTATAAGAATTGGAGTAGAATATTATGGTAAAGATCGGTTACTACATTTAATATATAATAATTTTACTATCAGAGCTTACGGATTGAGGTATATTTTTTAAATTGCATAATTTTGAAACAAAAAACACAAGGCACATGATTGCGTATGACAATACTAGCTTTTGCCAATACTAGAATTCGGTCTGCCACATAAAGTTCGTGGACACGGTTCGTGTATAGCATTTTTATACTCACGATGATAACTTCGAAATTAAATGTTCATAATTAAATGATATCTGTTAAACGAATTGACCAATTCTAATGATGTAAAGATAATAAATTATCTACTTGTAATTATCTCGACGATGAAATACTTTTATTTCATAAGGGTTCATATTAAGACATGACAAAATGCATCTAAAATATAAAAACGCTTTTTATAGCTTAGCTGTTATAGATACACATCCTCGCGAACTAAACCGCCACCGCTTACGCGAGCACCTCGCAGCCGCTTCCCCGCGTGCTTCCCATTCTATGCGTGATTTTTCGTTGCAGGTAATTATGAATCTGCGATATCTCCTAAAGTATTTATTATAATGATGTACTGTAAAGTACAATTTCAATCTAGATGAAATGACAAAGGTGACTATTATATTCATTTTGATAAGGATTAATACCAAATTGGTGAAAATACATTAACAATAACCCGATAAATTTAAATTTAAATTACATACATTAATATGGTTACTGTGGCTCAATCATAAGAGATACACATATATCATTGCAGACTTTTTTATAGATAATTTTAAAACAATAAAGGTTTTTGTAGAACATTGTTTTTATGTATCTCATTTTTTTATGTCTCTTATCTTCAAGCGTTCAGGAAGCCCGTTTTCGACGACGTTTTCGTAAAACAATGAACTTTCTGGGAAAAGTAAATTGACATTAAAGTAGCCTATGTTCATTCCAATATCCTCAAGTATCTCTATATGAAATTTCATCACAATCGACTCAGCGGTTTGGTCGTGATGACGTCACAGACAGACAGAGAGAGAGTTACTTTCGCATTGATAATATTAGTATGGATGAGGTCATTATCACTTGCAAATGATAATTTTTTTGTCAGTTTGAAAAATTAGAAAAAAGAATATCAAAAGCTCCGTCAAAGATCCGATAATTCTCAAAACGTACGAAAAAACAAATCGTACAGTTTAAATAAAACCTGACTGCCAACATATATGACTTATGATGATAGGAATTTATTTTTTAACTTGGTGTTTAAAAACGTATGTAAAAATTAAATACATTGTATGTGTGTACATACGTATATGTAGTTCATCAGTTGCCTCATTACCGTAGTAAGCTCTGTTTAATTGGGATCAGATGAGAGCGTGTAGAGAAGTTTTAAAATATGTATTTATTATAACTGCCTCGTTGGTAGAGTGGTTGCAAGGGCGCCGTTCGGGATCTGGGTTCGAATCCCGAGTTGGAGAAATTGGATATATTAGATTTTTCTAATTTAGAATTTGTAGTATTAACTGGGTATCTGGATCCGTGTAAGATATATGACGATATATCGAGTCATCGATCAAATTTAATAATTAAAAATAGTCCACCTCCTTTATGTATTACTTATAATTGGTTTTAATACATTTACATTTCATTTATTACATTGTGTATTTATAATAAATAAAATATTCTCGGCAATATAAAAATGTTTTCGGTATTTTTTAGTAGCAGTTTCCAGTGAACTTGAACACAACTAATCATTTACTAATTGCAACCCCGTAACCATAAACATTGCCTAGCTATATTAATCGTAATAAGACACTTGAGAAACGTGATATTAGAAAGGTTTGATAAAAAATTACTTCATCATCATCAGCATACCTTCATCATTGCTGGACACAGGCCTCTCCAATAGCAGCCCACTGAGCTCGATCTTAATCTTTTCTAACAAACTTTCTAGCCACTTAGCGCATTTCGTCAGTCCACCTAGCTTGAGGGCACCGTACTTTGCCAACTCGTGGTCTCCAATCGCTAACAGTGAAACGATAACCTTATAATATTCGTTCAAGACAAAGGCTGAACTTAATAAATTAACCAAGCGACTGATATAAAGGTATGTGGGCTCTGAAGCTCTACATACGTTTGAGTGACATGAATTAATAAGTTCGCATTATGTTCGTACAACGGGTACCTGAACCGTAAAAGTTTCTCTTTCATAACGTACGGTATTCTTTAACACAATGCTTTACTCCATCATTTGTTCCATTACTTTGTGCTTTGGTGAACAACAACAAATTACATAACAAATTACTTGTTTAGTGAAAGAATATCATCATCGTCGTCATTATCTTCGTCGATGTCATCATCATCACCATCATCATGATCAACTATTTTTATCGGTCCCCTTTTTAACATGTCTTCTATCAGAATGGAAAAAAATTGATGCCAAAATATATGCTACAAATACAAAGCATATATGATACAATACAAAACATATGCTATATATGCTAACCAGACAACTTATAAAATTAATTAGGTATATAAATTTTTAAGTTCATTAATACTTATTCAGATAATTTTACATGCAGAAACAAGTAATCGTGTGATCATAATATAATGTGTTATATGGGTGGGAATCGAACCCATGACCCCCAAATCAATAATTAAGGTCACTAATCACGGAAATAACAACCTAGTCAGCATGAAATTATATTATACAAAGTTGCTCAAGTTAGTGGCAGCCATCATAAATTTCTCACAGCTGGTCAGCGATCGCCGTAGTTACATAGTATCTGGGTCGAAATGTATGCTTAGTTTACCAAGCCGGTCGATTTTGGGCTAATGGAGTTACGATTCCCCAGTCGGAAGTTCTTAAGCCGCCTTGACAGGTAACTAGTTTACGACTACGATCTGGCCGTAACAAAAGGCGCTATAACTTTCAAAGAAAGGCAAGGAAGGTGGTTAGAAATTTGAGACTAACAGTCATATATGGGAAGCTAACCACGCTCGCTAACTAAGCAGTGATAGCCTGGTGGTCAAGAATTCAGCCCCTCACTCCGGGAGTGCCGAGTTCAAACCCATAGCGCGCACCTTTTTACAAAAGTGCGTTTTAAATTAAAATATCACTTGCTAACGGTGAAGCAAAACATCGTGAGGAAACCTTAGAATTTATAAAAAAAAATATATTCTAAGATGTGTGAAGTCTGCCAACCCGCACTTGGCCAGCGTGGCAGACTATGGCCTTAACCCTCTCAA